>CM022484.1:22038349-22083357 GCA_011952105.1 Coreoperca whiteheadi
CCCCCCCGTACTAAATAGAAGTTATCCCCCGCCATGGGAAAATCTGACACTACCACACACATAGGTCAGGGTCGTGTATTCACTATGTTGTTCAAGGGGACTTTACGGTTTGTCAAGGATGGTCTTCCTAACCACAAGGCCATCCTGCTGCTCTACTTTGTAATTCACCCTCTCTCTCGTCAGACCAACAAGCTCAAGTTCACTTCACATTGGGGTTGTGTAAACTACTCCGATAAATAACTGGAGTGTTGTAACATCCTGCAGGTCAACCCGTCCTAATCATGCACTTAAACAAAAATCGGTTTCGTTTTTTCCCCACAAGCTGCTCAGCAGTGTTGCAGTGCACTGGAACTGTCATTTTTGTTTTAGATGAACGTGGACAGTTTACCCCATATGAAACGAGACGGTTCAGGGTTACATGGCAGGACCTCAGACGCCTTTTAGTCACTCAATAGTTGTTGATGTGACAGCCTGCATGTAAATGAAGCTCAAGAGTTCAGGCGTCTGCAGTCGCCCAACAGTCACTAGGCCCTTAGCCCTTCGTTACTGTTGCCACACCTGTCAAGCTTTCGGCTCTCAAACAGTAAAAATGCAATTTACAATGGTAACACTGTGACCTGACAACAGAAGTAGAATAAAAAGCTACTAGGCCTTTGATGTTGCTGAGTTACTACTGCAGGTAGTAAGCTAGAAAGCCTGACACACTAACGTTTGCAGCTTTCATTAGAGCAGACAAACACTACTAAACCCATTCCTTGCCCTTTTAGTCTTATATTTTGGGGTTTGGAGAGAGTTAAAAAAAAAATTAAACTGCCATCCAAACTCTTTTTACACGGAGTACCGCTCTTACCAAAGCCCGCACGCAGCTTGACAGACATGCCTTCCCTAGTTACAGTTGCTAAGCTATGATTGGATAAATGCCGTTCGGGGGGAAGGGTATAGCAAACGATCAGTTAAATCAGAAGGTCTTGAAATAGAAATTTCCGAAAAATGTTTGAACGTAGATTTTTACTGTAACGCTGCTAACGTTGCTGGATTCATGCTGAATTTCGCAGCGTAACAAATGCTTGCTGGGTCATTTTATGGACATATACTTGGAAGACAAGTGTTTTGGATAAAAGAAAAAAATATATCAGGGTGGCTGAATATACAACAGGAAAATGTATCATACAACGTTAACATACCCAGATACAAATACTAAAGGTACTCTAACCGGCACAATTACGTAATGCTAACTATTTTCACTAACACATTTTCACAAATACATAAAAGTCCCACGTAGGCTTTGCAAAAGGTTAAATGACTGTCTGTGCCAAAAGCTGTTTGGTGTGTGACAGCGTTTGTCACACACAACGTCTAACGGCAGAGATGATTTCAGTGTTACCTTGCTGGAGTCGATCGGTTTTGTGTAGTTTGGGCAGAGCTTGACGGGAAAAGTCCTGTGTGATTAAACAGTTATAGGGATGTGTGTAAGTGTGTGTGTGTTTCTCTTTTCTAAGTGACCTGTCCTCCTCTTGAGTCGGAAGTACAGATCTGTTTGTGCTTGGCTGGAAGCAGGACAAACCCATTATACTACTGTATATAACTCTATACTATATATGGGTGTTTGCTTGAGTGAGACAAACACGGAGACTGTGTGTCTGACATTTGACATTGCAGTATGTGTATTATACAGCTCTATAATGAAACCACTAATAACCATTAAGTCAGCGTCCATCAGTATGACGGAGAATGATAAAAGCTTTATGTTTGGCATGTGCACCGATGAGTGTCCATGTGTTTTCAGATGTGTGTTAGTGTGTGAGAGGCGCGCATTAGCCTCTGTTGTTTGGGACTGTACGTGTGTTAATACTGATTCGATCGGATTCTGTCATTCAGAGGCTGCGCTGCCCGGTAGGAAGCCATCTGCCATCCCATATGGTCACCCAGCAACTGAACTACGACCTGCACAGCAACGGGTTTGAACGTGCGTGTGCGTGTGTTTTAGAGAGTGAGGAAACAACTTGAAAATAATCAGTGTACTAAAATGCTTATTACTAGCCGCAACGGCTCAAGTTCATGACAAACATGAGCGAATGAAAAAAAAGAAATGAAATGTTTGAAATGATCAACATGATCCTGTGGAAACGGATCACAAAACGCACACAAAAAAAAAAAGCAGGTCAGAAATAGCTGAAGCGCCATCAGGCACGCATGATTTGAAATGACTACAAGAAAGAACACATTCCTTAAAGAAAAGAAAACGCCAGTCGGTTTGATCAACAGATTCAATAACATTGAGCTGGTTATTGATTGGTGAAGGTTGCAACGGGAAAGTTACCTGGAGACAGGCCAGCAGCCAGTCACAGGCCAGGGCCTGAGGAACCTTGTCTAAACTACAAACTGGGGACTCATTTATCTGTAACAGAGGAACCAGTGTACAGTAGAGTGCACACAAATGACACACATGGGTTACAGCATCTGGAAACCACAGTGGGAGGGTTCAACTGATGTGCATTTAGAGGAAATAGACGCTTCCTACTGTATGTCCACCATGGGAACCATGGTTTAGTTTACCAATTGGAGTAAAACACAGAAATAAGCCACTTTTCTTCTGGAGGTGAGGTAAAAAAAACAACAACAACATGATTCTTACAAAATATATTTAAAAAATTAGTTAAGGGGAGAGAGAAATGGTAAAAAAAAAAAGACAAGAATTCGAATGCACTCTCCTTTCACTGCTGGTGGATGTTATTTATGTAGAGTGTAATGCAACATCAGCGTGAAGGAAAAACTGTATTACCCATTGGCTGAGTTATTTTGCATATCCAGGAAGTATACTAAGATCTCAACACAAAAACAGAAGCCGTTGGTAACTCCGACATGATAGGTTATGAAAAATAAAACACGAACCTGTTTGTTTTGTTCATCTTGTCATAAATGGAACGGTTTGTTGTTTTATTCCATGGCTAACATTGCATGCAAAAACAGATTCAGTCTATATCTGTTAAGTGGCGCGGATCAGCCACAAACAGGGCTATGTATTCCGCCATGCTTTGAAATGAGAGTCTCCCAGTAAGCCCACAACGATGAAAATGAACTGAGATGATGCTAAAACATCTACACTAGAGTGTGTCTACAGGACGACTGGCTGAGCTGTTTATGACACTGCCCCTTAGCGACAGAGCTCTCCTGTAAAACCAGCTCTATGAAGTAGATTAGTGTGATTTTAAAACTCATGACCCTCTGTAGATAGTAATCCATAACTTATTCAATTAAGCATGTACAAAGAAATGTGCAGGCAGGTTATAAGCACTTCTGCATGTGCATATTAGCCATAGCCTCTTGCATGCACATGAAGGGATACAGGGTCCAAACCTCTCCAACAACAGCTAATATTTTTCTGTCATACCAAGCTAACACGGATGCAAGTTTAGCGATGTCAGCAGTCAGCGCTGGCTGTCCATGCTGAACAGGGTGCTATACTAGCAGGCTGCGCCAAGCTCTACTTCTCTACACTGCTTCCTGCTTGAATAAGCAGCGCTGCTGAGCAAGGCACGGGGTAACATGAGGAGTGCATACCACCCGACAAAGCCAAAGAGTTGTAACAGCAGACGAAACGAGACTGAAGGTCTATATGACATCAAATCAGGATCTTTTGACTTTTCCCAATGCGGGGCAGTGCAGTTTGTGCGGGTGTTTGTGTTAGAAGGAGACAAATGGTCAGCGGTTACCTGGGAGCCTCCAGCGATGGGGATGACACAAGTGAGGAGATTTCCAATCACCGTTTCTAATGGGACAGACAGGCCATCTACATGGACGGTGTAGATCAGACTCAGACAGTTCTGTTCAATCAAGAGGGAAGGACACGGGGTTCAACGGTCAACATACAATGCGAGATTAGTGGGCAGTACTGCCCATTACTATATTATATAAAAATGATCATACAATAAAGCTTTTTATAATTATAAGTTATTTCTATTGAATGCCTATTTATCTTAAATAAAAAAGAGACCAGTCACATGCTCTGTCACATGTATATTAATAGAATAGCTTAATTAATAGAATAATGTTTACAATAATGTTTATTTTCGGTATTGTGTTTTAGCCTCTGTCTGTTTGTGTCCCAAATGATGGCCGATGTGCTAATGTGTCATTTTCCACAGACGGTGACGAAATGGTCGAGCATTTTGGAGCTGTTGTGTGCGTCGTACCCTGAACACCTCGGTGTAGTCCAGTCGGGACACCAGCACCAGGCTCTTGGGGGCAAAGACCTGAGCTGATTGGACGACGGCCGGCTCCTCATCCACCTCGCTGGCCTCAGCCTTCTGCAGCTGAACACAGAAAAGAACGGATAAAACTGTAGTCACTTCAATCAGGCGCTTCAAACTATAAACCTGGTTCACACACAGGAATTACAGCTGAAACCACAAAATATGGGGATGTGCTAGTGATGCAGCGGCAAAGACACTGCACGAGCGAGACCCGGGTTTAGTCCTGAGTGGAAGTGCCAACTGCGCAGCGTTCATAGGTGGAACGCATTAAAGAATGCATTAGCCTACATGGGTGTAGTAAACACTGAATTTCATTCAATCAAATAAAAACTGCTCACCAAGCAAAAATGTTTCTCCCACTTTCTACGGTGGGTGTCCATAAAGTAGGCACATAAGTGTATCTCTTTGGCTGACTCTGTCCACACACATGAAATGCACAAGATAGCATCCTGATATGGCTCTTAACAACTTTTAAATACACATTCACTGCACCGAATATTATAAATTGTGCTAATTAAAAGAGCAACTTATGCGATTTATTTTTTTTGCTTTCTTCAGTTTCAAAGTAATTTCTTTCGCAAAGGATGTCACGTGACCGCTTCGCCAAAATAGCCACACAGCCCAGCACTGGTCTTGTGGCATAGACGGGAAACCAGTGGGGGGGGGGGGGCTGGGAGATGTCCTTGCTGCTGCACCACCAACTCAAATTAGTAGGACAGGACACAGATACCCAAACGTTGCATAGCTGACGTCTGTCTCACCTGTGGGTTGTCCAGGCCCTCCCAGAAGGTGAAGCAGGCACAGTAGTGACGCTCTGAGTTGATGTCAGTCAAAACCGCTACAAAGAAGGAGGTAGGCTGCCGCTCAGGAACCAGCTGCCAACCACTAGGCTGACAAAACTAGAGAAGACGAGAAGGAGGAAGAGGAGATGAGAGAGGTGAATAGGTGATGGCAGAGTTGGGGCCAGAGGGGAAACAGGGACATGGGTTGAAGTCAGATGGTAATGGGAAGAAAAGGCAGAAAAGGAGAAAGATTAGTGTACATGCCAACCTGGGTGACATATCAGACAGCAGCAGGTGATTCATCCTGGGCTGGGCAATCATTAACGCAACAAAACAAGCTCTCCGTCTGCTTTAATATGACCACGCCACCGAGCTTTGACTGAACGTGAACTGAATGTGAATAGACATGAAAATATATTGTTTCAATTCTAATCACAATGTAGTTGGTTTAAAGAAGTTATGGTATTTCATTTTCAAATACTTGCGAAACGTTAATGGAGCAATCAGTCAAGTCACAATAGTGACTGAGGTGAGCAAACAATAAAAAGTCAATATTAGCAGTGATGTTTGTTATGTTTTTTTTTTTAAATATGGCATTTATAATGGTACGGTCATTATTCATTAAATTGCCTCACTGACTTGATAACTTGATCTGACATTGGCCTGTAACTAGCATGTGTAAACACGTTACACATGCCATTTGCTGGATTCTGTTATCTTAAGTCAATCCACACCAAAACCGTTTATGAAGCAATTTTAAGTCCGTTTCACAGTCCAATCAGAGAGCGGCTATACTTTGAACCGGTGCTCTTATGTTCCAAACTCTAAAATCTGTAAACCTCTCTGTGTCCAACTGATGAAGTTATGTGACCCAAACAGACCAGCTACAATGTAGCTCCTCCAGTAGTGTTTTTTTTTTTGTATTACTCCAGTTTGCTGTTCAAAAGATTTAACGTCAGTCCTCATTTTCTGAGGCGTTCTGCTTTGTTAAACACGTAATAATATATATTTGGCCCGATGCAAAGTTTCAAAACGACATCCAAACAAAAAAGTGCAGAACATTTTTAAATCTAACGTTATAAAAAGTATATGGAGTACATTTGCGGTAACATTCGCTACACCACGAAAGCCACTGTCAACCCTTCCAGTTTCACAGCGAAGGCCTATCACTGCCTTCACATTAAAATGCTTTTACTGTGAAGCACATGCAGGAAGCGGCAAAGTATCAGCAGTAGAATAATGCATGTTAGCTTACTCATGTAAATGAACTGAAAGCAACAGTATTTAATGTGGATTGCGAAAGCGGCATGCAAAGAAGATAGTCAAGTGAAGCAGAAGTTTCTTGAATTTTTACTTAAGTACAATACTTGAGTAAATGTACTTAGTTACATTCCACCACTACAGAGCGGACATATTCGCAGTAGACAATTCATCTCCAGTACGTACAGCCAAACTACCAGTAGCTTTCTTGGTGTTTTCCTTTCTTCCGCTGCAGCCCCCAAATCGGAGGCTGGATAAACACGTTCTTCTTCTAGGTTAACATAAGGACCACAGCCTGCACACTACCGCAACGTACCAAGCAGAGCGTATGTTACCTAGTTAATGTAAAAACGATCAGGGGTGGGGTTTTACAACACGGAACAGGGAAAAGGACCCAAACGCAGACAGCTCTCGGCAGATGATGAATAGAATGTTCATTTCCTGATTACAGGCAGGCAGACAGGCTGTAACAGGTAACTGGCAGACAGGTAAAGCAGGTAGGCAGATAACAGGTTGTAGGCAGGCATACAACCAAAATGAAGAGGCAAGACAGATCGAACACAGTAATGATGACGAACAAAGGAAAACCACAACTTAAACACACTCAGGTAGGGGAGATTAAAGAGACACAAGGTGAACACAAGGACACAGGTGGAAACAATCAGGGCACTCAAAGACAGGAAGCAAATCTAGAAAACAGATGAGGGAGCAGACATATTCAAAATAAAACAGGAACTCAACAGACCATGAACTCAAAACCCCGACACAAACGGATGTTGCGGAAATTGTCATTGTTGAGAGATAAAACATAAAAACTCAAATTTCATGCATCCCCTCCTACAGTTCCAGACATTTGAAGACATTTTTAGGCCTTGAACATCAAAAACTATATTTAAGACTGGTCCATGAGGAATCCCAAGTGCAAATGTTTCCTCACTTGGAAAAATCGGTTTTTTTATTAGGGTTGGAACATAGACCGTATTTAAATATGGACAACATGACAGCTCCCCAAAAGTGAAGCCCAAACATCTCGATGGCCCCCTAAGTAGGTCATAGTTATAGGTCATAAATCCCGCCCGCTCCATGTATTGGATGGGACATGAGCCAAACTAAAAACTCAAAGTACACGTCAAATACATTTTCCCCACAAAGATGGTTTCTGTCGGTTTAGGTAGTCCTTATCACGCTGATGTACGTTCAAGTGTTTGTTTATCTGGTAAGTTTGGTTTTAATTAGTTATTTGATGCTATAAAAAGGGGGGGGTCACGTAGGGCTGGACCAGAATATATTGGTTCGGTGGGTTGGTGTTCGAGTTTCGACTTTGGGATTCGAATATTCGGTTTTGTTGTTGTTGTTTTTTGATTTTAAATATATGTTTAAATAGGATGGGACAGTTGAAGGAAGGTAACATCGTTATACTTAATAAATATATTTGCTTTAGCCAACTAAAGTGGTCCCTGCAGCTGGAGTATATTCTCTGTCCAGAGCGCACACCTGCATGTGTTATAATGGACAGAAGCGCCTGCACTTGTATTTTGGGTTAAGTTCAGTTGCTTTCACATTGTGGAAAATAGAATAATAGAAAACAAATGTATTAGTCTTTTTACCCTTTATTATAAATTTAAATGAATCTATGGCAAAATATAGTAGCTTGTTAAAACTCAAACGTGAGATTTTACCGGTAAGTCACGTGTCCCAGTAAACTCGCCCAGACGTAAACATCATGCCCGCGTGTCATGATTCAGTTCATCTGGAAGAGAAGACAAGATGCCGAAGACCTCAGCTGTGTGGGAGCACTTTAAATTGAGCGAGGTGTGTAAAATATGCGATTTTAAACTGGCCTACCGCAACATGTTTGAAAAATCACCTGAGTTCTGTAAGTAATAGGCCTAAACGTTATATAGCCTCGCATATTTTTACATCCGCCATGTTAATAAATTTTACACCTGATGAAAATGTCCACTTAATTTGCTTGGAAAATATTTGACCTGTGAGTTGTTTTTGGGTCCGTTCTCGGAGTATATAAGCCCTGTCGGCGTGAATCGCGCCGTATCCGGTTCGCGCTGTTCTGCAGTTTATTACGTTTATTAATTCTGAACGTGTCGCGTGTCCGAGATTGCGCCAAATGCGACACTGCACTCCCTTGGGTCCACGCAA
Source organism: Coreoperca whiteheadi (assembly GCA_011952105.1). Classification (NCBI taxonomy): domain Eukaryota; kingdom Metazoa; phylum Chordata; class Actinopteri; order Centrarchiformes; family Sinipercidae; genus Coreoperca; species Coreoperca whiteheadi. Next base: position 22,046,802 of record CM022484.1, read on the forward strand.
CACACCATCCACGTGTGAAATCGATTGGCTGAACGGTTCTCGACATATTTAAAACGGCACACAAACAGACACACGGAGATTCCTGCCTTTTTTAGAGAAATATGTTTAGTTTCTCAGTACCCAAGACGTTCCTGTGTCTTGCTTCCCAGCTGCTGGGTAAAAGTGACGCCGGTTAGCCCCGAGGTCAGCCCTGGAGGAAAACAAAGTATTCCCCGTGCTTCCGGAATACGGTCTCAAAGCTGCAGCAGGTACAGTTAACACTATGCTTATGGGGTGTAACGGTCCACAAAATTCATGGTTCGGTACGTTTTTGGTGGGGAAAACCAAGACATTTATATTTTTTTATTTATTTTGAAAAATGTAAACTCTGGCCATGATTCTTACTGGAACAGTTGATGCACTCAAATTACTGTCATATTGTAAATAATAAAAAATAAACAACAAATAAATAACACAAATGTCAGTAATGCTCCATAGGACTGACCTGATGATAATTCCTGAACAACTGCAGCTCGCGCTCGTTTCTATAGAACAGACTAAAATGTACATGTGAGGGCAGATTGTAGCGGGGCTCAAGCACTTTGACCATATGCTTAAATTCTATATTCTCTATGACGAGTATGGTCGCACACGTGCAGCAATAAATACTCGTACAGCATTAGTTATTACTTTGGCACGGTCCGAATCTGCAGTGGGAGGCTGCCTGAACGCTGTGGGGAGCAGGACTCGCCTTCCAGTCGTTTTTTGTCTCAAGCCACTAATCAGCACATTCGGGTGATGCCGTCCTAAAATGGCACGTTTGAAGTGTTTGCACAGACATAACGTTACCTGACTTCAGTTGAACAAATATCGGCATACAGTTTGACACTCGTACACTCATGGGCGGCTGTGGCTTGGTGGCAGAGCGGGTCGTCCACCAATCGGAAGGTCGGCGGTTCGATCCCGGCTTCCCCCATCCATGTGTCGAAGTATCCTTACTGAACCCCAAATTGCTCCCAAAGCTGTGGCTTCGGTGTGTGAGTGTGTGTGAATGATTAGTTTAATTTGTACTGATGGGCAGTTAGCGCCTGCCATCAGCGTATGAATGTGTGTGTCTGGGTAAATGTGATATGTAGTGTGAAAGCGCTTTGAGTAGTCGGACGACTAGAAAGGCGCTATACAAGTGCAGTCCATTTACTCGTAGTTGCCCATCGTAACTAATCGCCATACAGTGGCTCTAAATGTCACGGGAGGATCCTCCAGCTTTGGTCTCTCACTTCCCTATTTCTGCTCAAACCTTCCAACAGACTCCCGTATCCATAACTGATAATCTAGCAGTTATCATCCAGATTACAGTGTGACAAATGCATCAATCCCTACCATAAATCCTGTAATTGGTAGCGTCTTGCTGTAATCATTGAGCTGTCCAGGGAACTGAACCCCTAACCCTGACAGGGTTAAGTGCCTTGTTCTAGCCACCGAGCTACACCGGAACATGCCTGTAAGTGTTGACTTACCAGCTCGATGCCTTGTGGGAACGGGCTGTCCTCCCAGTCTTTCTCAGGAAACCGCTGGAGAATGCGACCTTGACCCTCACCCTCCACTGCAGCGAGACATGAAGAGGGACAAATACAGAGGTCAGTCCATGTTATTTAGATTGTTTGCTATCTGTTTGTTTCTTTCTTCTTCTTCTTCTGTTTTCTCATTTATATGTTTGCATATAAATAAACTATGTATTAAAATAATCATGTTATGAGAAAATGTACGTTTCCAGCTCCGCGTTTCGCTGTTTGGCGAATTGCAACACTGTCACTCTGGTCGGTGGCTCCTTACCTCCCGTGTCACACACAAAGTACAAGGCCACACGAGGGAGCTAATTTGGGTGTGTAGTTACTCTTTAAATCAATTAGAAGACTGACAGAAAATCTATCGAAACGTATTTTGATAATCAGTTAACAGTTGAAATCATTTGTGTGCAAAAACTCACTTGTTCCAGTTTCTCAAATGTGAATTTTATTGGGTTTTGGGATTGTTGGTCAGACAAAACAAGCAACATGAAAATGTCGCTCGGGATCTTGTGATAGACATTTTTCACAATTTTCAACTAATTGATTCATCATGGTGTTTGCAGTGCTGATATGGACATTAACAAATAAGATTAAGCATGAGAAATGTCTATTAGTTGCAGCAGTTTTCATGGGTGTATATTATCAGTTTGGTCTTTTAAATGAGTCCATATCTGCCTGTTAAAAAGTAGTGAGATGTGTCAAATGTTTATTTGCTGCTGGTTAATGAGGCCATTTCCACTATTGGTCAGGGCATTGCTCATCCCAGTGGCACAATGACACAACAAAGGCCGACTTATGTAACCCCCACAAGCCCGTCTTTCAGCTGTTTCCATCTGAAGCCCTGCAGGCTGCGTAATGGCAGCATTCATCCGCACAGAGAATACACTTACCCGCCCCAATACAAAGCATGTAAATCTAGCATAAAACTGCAAAGAAAACAAATGTTATCCCATGCTAAATAAAGGAGAGGTTTCCACCAGCATTTAGACTAAACCTGGATAGTTTGGACTAAACGCTGCCTCAGACAAAGCAAGAGGGCCTTTACACCAAGGGAACTTAAACAGAAGCACAGACAAACAGACACAATACACAAACAGAAAGTAGGCCAGCTCCCAAAACACACAGGGAAACGCTAAAGTCATCCCCTCTCCCTTGCGAACTAGGGACGTGGAAGCATGTGGGAGTGGTGCTCTGGGATCAAGTCATCAAAGACAAGAGGTTAACTTCCCCTTTGTTTCGCGGTGACTGACTTCAATTCCTGAGCCCCGACCTGCTCTGAAGTGTTCTGGCATCAAAAAAAACCCCCTGGAACCCGAAGGGAGAACGCCATGAAGTGCGCAGTTTCAGCTCTGTAGCTTGGGGTTGTTTTGTGAAATCTCCCCAAAGCAATAGGAGATAGGCAGAGTTGAGAAAACATCAGTGGCAAATAGCTGGTCACTCCACATGAGTAGGCGTCAATTAATTGGGCATCACAGGCCAAAAAGTGCCCGGAGAAAAACAATATCCTTGTATGGGTTCAAGATGGACCTTCAAACTCAAGACAATAAAATAAATATCCACGTGGTTATGTGGATATAACCATGCACATACCACAACTGAGTGTGTTTGTGGTTCCACAGTCTGTACAAAGACTTTCATTCATCAGTGGTGTCATATACTCTGACTGTAAACAAGAGCACGTCTAATTTTACTAAAGTAACGTCTACATAAAAATAAAAACTATATTTAGACCACTTTACACAACAAAGGTCAAAATAAAGCAAAGTCTGCCAGTAAAAGGGGCTGTTAGGCTGTGTATATGACTCTTAAGAACATGTGACTTAACCAACCCTGTTAATACAATGCGATGAATCACCTGGTGGAGGACACGAGAGCTGATGCATTCTGGGACTTCATGTCACCTTCCAACTGCCTCCTTAGAGATGCTGATTTTCACAAGCATCGCACGTGCCACCTAGCACGGCCTTATGTTATGTTCTATAACAAAACACGTTGTCAGTGGATGACGAGCTGTAGGTGTGTCAGGCACACACTCACAATGAGAGAACACACACACACGCACGCGCACACACGCGCGCGCACACACACACACACACACACAGATAGTAAGTGCAAATCGAGGCTGCTGCAGATACACTATCAGCCAATAGTCAGGCAGGGTGGGGATTATTCAGCCAGTTAACGCAGGACATCCTGCAACTGAGGGAGGAGTGGATGAATGAGCCAGAAACTGAGTCTGCTGGGAGTGACACGCAGGCCTCACGACCAGACACTAGACACACACACTGTACTTCTTTCTCCTGAAAAAAACCCTCAGCACACACTAAACCCAGGTCACTGCTTGCACTGGGCAAGTTTATGGAGAGGTATGCTAGTTAAAGTGTCTCCTCATCACAAGAGGCTAATTTTCACTCTAATCCAGTGGGGTCAAGAATATGTGCATATAGACAAAAGGAATCTGTGGAATTTAAACAAGATTTAAAGGCTTTAATTGGCTTCACCAAACCAGCAATTACTCAGAGAAATGAGAAAGCAGAGCGGGATAGTGACTGTGCCATGGTAAAAACGAATTACAAGCATTGTACATTTCGGCTACTACACAACTTTCAAAATATTGCAGTTACAGAAAAGTAAATTACAGAAAAAGACAAACATGTTTCCATTTGTACAAAGTCCTGACTATTGTCTTGTTTTACGCAGATCCGTCAGAGACCAGCTCCTTTCTGCCGCATTCTTTGTGCTTTCGAACAGTGGTTAAAGGCAGGGATACGGGCATTTTTTTCTTTTGGAAAGACGCAACATCATCGCTTGGGTTGGAAATGATCAATACAGTGACAAATGGCACTATTTGTGCCATTAACACTTACCAACACTTATCAAGCAGGCTCCTTTTTAAACGCACTGATAGGTATTCAAGATACTGAATCAATCCCCACAATAAGTTTTGTTAGCAAAGCAGCTAGCGCTACATCAAGTACCAATAATGAATTGATATGAAACTTGAATGGGGACATGTCGTGATTTATGTGCCCGTTTTCCATAATAATGCAGGTTATAGTTTGTACTTGGTCTCTTGGTTATAAAGGCTCTTCTTTGAATAAGCTACAATGAGCACAACAGAGGCAAAGCAAACATTTCAAAATTGATTTACTTTTCAACCCAAAATTATGTGTAAATACTTCCTCAAATTTGCTACCCTGTCACCCCTCAGTGAATGACAATTTGCCGTTATAGACACTATATATAAAATCTCACACACACACACACAGAGTATATCCAACAGGCAACAAAAAGTGAAAGCAAGCTCTGCAGTTTAACTGCCAAGAGCTGCAACAGGCAGGAGAGCATAAGGCACAGAACAAGCAGTAAGCTACGAGTCTTTCGGTCCCGGCAGGGAGCTGCAGTAATACCTCCTTATCACCTGCTTGCAACAGGACTGGAACGACTTCTGGCACGAAACTAATGCCAGATCCGGAACAAGAAATTAAAAAAATTTAAAAAACAGTGATGGATACCCAACTGAAAAAAAAAGACTATGCAACCATGATGCAAATGATTGCTCTAAAGCTTTAGGTGTTTGTACAGGAGCTACAGTAGCTCATTTTGAAATAACTGATTTCACTTTCATACTGGCTTGCATTATGTCGCTATCTGTTTGGCTAAGAGTTTAGATAATTGGGTTCGGTGACAGATATGGGCTGCTACCACACAGGTCAGGGTTTCACGTAAAGCAAAAGCTAACTGAATATTTAAAAATACTGAGGCTATCTCAAGAACAAGCTGTATGACACTCAATTTTAAATGCTGTTACTTGTGACAAAAGGTTCAACGGATTGATTGTGAAGTGAAACTAAGCAGGTCACTGCGAGCACAGAGGTCATCTCAGAGCTTCTAATTTAAGTGAGTGTAAGGGATTTAGGCCGTCACTGGTTACAAAGTGTTTTCAAGTTTCCCACTAATGTTTGGACTTGGGCATTTGTCATAAACTGCCTCCACTAATAAACAAGGCCACATTCACACAGCCGCATATGCGTGTCAGTTGGCCAGATCACAAATCTGATTCCAACCCGTCTTGGTTTTCCCAGCTACATGTGAATCAGGGTCGGCCCTCCTCCAGTCCAGAAGGAGGGGGAGCTGTTTGGTAACTGCCAAAAACGGCAGAAGAAGAATAACTTCTGCACTTTAGCAGTTAAGTTACAACGAATAATAGTTTAGCTGGCGTTACCTAACAACTGACCTACGAGGTGCACACTCAGCAGGGATCAAAGCCAAGAAATCCTGTGGTCATTTTCTGTTCTAACGTGCTGGTTTTGATTTAGATTTCTAGTATACGGCCTACATATCCCCACCCTCATTAAAGATATGGAAGGTGTACAGGTGTAAAGTTACATTTTATACAGGTTTCATAAAACCTGTCAACATTTTTATACAGTATTTATTTTCTTAAGTGTTCCCATCGGTGTGCACACAAACAAATACAAACTGAATAAAAAGCGAGATCTACCACAAGAGCTCAACCATTCAGGACTGTCATGCTTTATGGGGTTCATTGGTCTACTGTAAATGGAATGCTGCTTTGGCCGTTCAGATTGCTTGGGTCAAACTACCAGTTAGCAACTCGTATTTTTTTCCAGCTCCTGCAGCAATACTACTATGTGTCAATTTAATTCAATTTTTGTTATATAGCCCAGTATCACAAATCACATTTGCCTCAAAGGGCTTCACAATCTGTAACATACGACACCCTCTGTCCTTAGACCGACTGAGCCAGCCCTAACTATAAGCTTTATCAAAGAGAAAAGTCTTTAGCCTACTCTTAAATGTGGAGATGGTGTCTGCCTCCCAACCCAAACTGGGACCTGATTCCACAAGAGAGGAGCTTGATAGCTAAAGGCTCTGGCTCCCATTCTACTTTTGGAGACTCTAGGAACCAAAAGTAACCCTGCATTCTGAGAGCGCAGTGTTCTAGTGGGGTAATAAGGTACTATGAGCTCTGTAAGATACGACGGTGCCTGACCATTAAGAGCTTTGTAGATGAGGAGAAGGATTTTAAATTCTATTCTGGATTTCACAGGGAGCCAGTGCAGAGAAGATAATATTGGAGAAATATGATCTCTTTTCCTAGTTCCTGTCAGTACACGTGCTGCAGCGTTCTGAATCAACTGGAGAATCTTAAGGGACTTTTTTGGGCTGCCTGATAATATGGAATTGCAGTAATTCAGCCTTGAAGTAACAAATGCATGGATGAATTTTTCTGCATCATTTCGAGGCAGGAAGTGGCTGATTTTTGCAATGTTACGTAGGTGAAAAAAGGCAGTCCGTGAGGTTTGCTTCATGTGGGAGTTGAAGGATAGATCCTGATCAAAGATAACTCCTAGGTTCCTCACAGAGGTGCTGGTCATCCAGGTTTTTATGTCCTTAAGGCATGATTGAAGTTTAACTAACCCCTGGATCGAGTGTGGGCTTTTTAAGGAGAGGTTTAATAACAGCTACTTTAAAAGACTGTGGTACATAACCTGTCAGTAAAGACAGATTGATCATATCTACAAAAGACGTACTAACTAATGGTAGAACATCTTTAAGCAGCCTAGTTGGAATTGGGTCTAAGAGACAGGTCGAAGGCTTAGATGAAGAAATTGTCGACGTTAGTTGAATAAGGTCGACGGGAGAGAAGCAGTCCAAGTACACATCAGGTTTCACAGCTCCCTCCAACGCCTCTATGCTTGAAAATCGGTTGGCACCAGCTGAGGGCAGGACGTGATTAATTTTCTCTCTAATAGTCAAAATTTATCATTAAAGAAGCTCATGAAGTCATTACTGCTGAGGGCTACAGGAATACATGGCTAAATGGAGCTGTGGATCTCTGTCAGCCTGGCTACAGTGCTGAAAAGGAACCTGGGGTTGTTCTTATTTTCCTATATTAGTGATGAGTAGTAGGCTGCTCTGGCATTACGGAGGGCCTTCTTATATATTTTAAGACTATCTTGCCAGGCTAAACAAGATTCTCCTAGATAGTTGGAACGTCATTTTTATACAGTTTGATCCAACAGAGACTCTTTAAAAATCAGTTACAGTTCAACATTTTGGGAAATACACTTGTCACTGGATTGATCCGCTGTTTGTTGGCAGAGCAGTGTGCTACCACACACAGCAGGGTTTACACCAAACCGTTTAGCAACTTTTCAGAACCTCTTAGCGACTAAAAAGCGACTGGTAACAAACTTAGCGACCTATTCAGACCACCAGGGAAAAGGCGAGAAATATATATTTCTATATTATATTGTACTTCATTCCCAAGCATGCTGCTCAGAGTAATCCCAGTCCTCTCCTCTTGACCCGTGTGCAGACAGTCAGTCACTCTTTCTCTCCAGATCTCTGGATTAGAGGGTTCCTATAGCTAAATATGTATACTTATTTTGATCTTCTCCCTCCCATTGCAGTTTGTTTTTTTTTTAGAAAACTATTATCCTTTAAATATCTACTGTCCCTGTAGACACAACCCCTATGCTTTTTGCAAATGAATGTGATGGAATGCAATGCAAATGCTCTTAAAAAGTGACAAATATCGTTTTATCGCAATTGTTGCTGGGACAATATATTGTCAAACAAAAGTAGCTATCGTGACAGGCCTACTGATGACAACTGCATGATATGCCATATGTTTAGGAAAGCACAAGTAATCCAAGTGTTGTGCAAGCTACGGAGTCCTACTCTGGTAATCAGCTGTAGCTAGGTTTCCATCCAAAATGTAACGCACATTTTAACCGCATTTCCTGAAAGCCAGCACTCAGGCCCCTCCGGCTGATGTCAGAAACCGTTTATATAAAACATGCTGCCTGTCATTTCATTTTATGCATCTACATTTCATATGTACGTTTATGCATAGTAAAAGTTCAAGTTGACTAACAACAGTTCAGTCAGTTCTTTCAGCTAACAGGCAATGTAAAAAATAGGGCAGCAACCTAATGTTCCATGAAATCTAATTATTCATGATAAAAACTAGTAGGCTACCTGGAATATGACATTAAATTTGAATTTTGTAAATAAAGTGACAGTTCTGTACCTGGTACACTGTGCAACTATATGAAACACACCCATGTCAGTATTTGTGGAGAGACAAAGGCGGCTAAATCACAGTCGAACCGCAACTAATACATGACTGATGACTAATGCAAAAAGCTGTGGTGAAAATGTTTACTTAAAACAAATACTACTAATTGTTTGTAGACAGTTCTGCAACATCACACTGAAAGAGATAAGCTGCATTTCACTGAGGTACTGTGCAATATGCCCACCTGCACCTGCAGAATTGCACAATTTCTCAACACTATGCTCAGAAATCAAGGTCGGCTGTTTGAAGTGGATGATGATGGAAAACATTAGGATATCTGTATCAGAAAATGATACTGTATCACATAATGATAATGTGACAACTATTACATAATCGTTTGATGACAATTACTTGAGCTGACCGCAATCATTTTGCAGAATCGTTTCCATTCACCTGTAAAAAGAATTCCATGCTAATTGGAAGCAAACAGCGGTTCCACAATAGTCCTTGCTTGTCTAACCACAGTGACCATATTATAAGTAAAATGGGTAAAGGCACAGTTGTTAGAAGATGCTCTTCTTTGGTAACTCCTATTATTATGAAAGATGTTGTACGTGTGTTAGTGTTGTCTCATTTAGAGTACTGCTCACTCATATGGCACTCAACAGCAAATAAACGTAACTTTAAAAGACTTCAGTTGGTACAAAGTAAAGCTGCTCGATTAGTCTTAAGATGTTCATACTCCACCAGCGTCACTGACATGCATCAGCATTTATCTCGGCCTCTCTTAAACATGAAATGACTATATAACTTGCTTGTTTTTCTTTAAAAAAGTCATTTTAACAGGTCAACCTCACTTATTTTATGAAAAGCTTCAATATTCTGATAAAATACATTCTCATTTTACTCGATTTAACTTAAACACGAACTTCATTGTCATTCTGTTTTAATACCAATTTTACAGAAGTCAGTTGTTTTGTTTTTTTTTTAGAGCATCACAGGAATGGAACAAATTACCTAAGACAATAAAATAATTTACTGGTATTTGTGTCTTCAAAAAGGGCACTAAAATCATACCTTAACTCCACTATTTGATTGAGTGTATGTATGAGTATGTTAATTGTAAAAGGTATGTATTTTATTTTATTTATTTTTTATTGTATGATGTAATTGTGCTTATGTTACTTAATGCTGACGCCATTTTAACATTTTGAATTTTTCTATTGTTGTTATTTATGATGTGGACCCCAGGAAGACTAGAGACTGCTACGGCAGAAGCTAATGGGGATCCTAATAAATTAAAAAAACAAACAAATAAAAAGAGCTGGCTGAAACTAACAGAAATGTTATATTTTAATGTGACTTTAATTGGGAGGGCCGCCCAGCTACATTAACAGCTGCCAAAGTATATTTGGCGGCCCATTTTAGCATTTTTTTTGTTTTGTTTTATTCTTTTATCCGTCCATTTAGAGAATGACGCCATCCGCGATCGCAATGTGATGCTATAGAGAGCATTCTCCAGACATCAAAGGAACGTGCTCCTTGGGTACAGAACCGAGCAAAAATCAAATCATCATTTTTCTATTTTTTTCAGTGAAAATGAAATGCAAAATTACCATTCCATTAAAACCGTGACTTGAATCGCAATATGTCTCAAAATAATTGCAACATGATTTTTTTTTTTTTTTTGCATATTGTTTAGCCCTAAATGAATCCCTCCAAAGAGGGAAGGTGTTTCAAAGTAAGGGACATTAAATTTGACAATGACCCAAGCCTGAGCGTTGCCACACCCACTGCTTTCCAGTCAGAACCAGTTGAATGACTCGACACTTGGCAAAGCTCCAGCAAGCGGTGTGCAAAGGAGCCGCCACACACAGCAGTGATTCATAGAGGTCACATATCCAATCATACTGTAGGACTGTGATTTTTGTTTCTAATTAATTGTAAAATTAATCACAATTAAAGTTAACTAATTTCCTTTTAACCACAATCACGCAGCCCAGGGTAAATGCACAAATGGATTCGGCAAAAAGGTTCAGCAAAGAGCACTGCAGTTTGGGTAGTCGGAGCAGTCTGCAGGCATAACTGCATAACAGAGCTGCTGCTGATGGAAGACAAGTAGGGCTGAAACAATTCCTCGAGTAACTCAAGTAAATCGATTACAAAAAATCATAGATTCAAAATATTTGCATCGAAGCTTCGTTTAATCCAGATAAATACATACAGCGCGCTGTGTTTCGCACGGATGATTATTACTGTCGCACGATGTGCTTATGACCGTGTGATCAGAGACGGTTCAGTTGCTAGTAGGTTATTTATTTCACTTATTTATTTATTTCATGGTCTACTTACCTCTCCACCTTATTTTAGTGTTTACTCACAAATTACTTTAATCTGCTCACCTTGCTTTTCCCTTCAGTTCTCTCTTCCACCCCACACCAGCTGTACGAGCTGACACGAATCTTTTATTGAACACGTGTCGCAACTGACGCGAAATCAGATCACTGCCGGTTTGAAGAGTTGTGCAGGCGAATACTTCGCATTTTCGTGCCACTTATTCGTCATGCCCACGGTGTGTAAACGCCTTTACTACATTTACATTTAGTCATTTAGCAGACGCTTTTATCCAAAGCAACTTACATATGAGAACATTCACAAACCGAAGGCGCAGCTTCGGGAGCATTTTGGGGTTCAGTATCTTGCTCAAGGATACTTCGACGCACGGCTGGGGGATCGAACCACCGACCTCTCGATTGGCAGGCGACCACCCTGCCACCAAGCCACAGCCGCCCTTCACTGTCAAAATAGTTTATGTATGTCGACGTATGGATGCGCAGAAGAGAAATTCTAGAGTTTTGCTCAGAAGGTTTTGGCAGTGCACCAGTTGTTGTCTTTCAGCTGTAGCATGCCAGTCGGCGTAGCCCGGTTAGCCAAGCTCATGTGGTGTCGCTGCCTTCCGAATTGCAAACACAGGTGAGAGACCTCCCATAACATTTAGATCCACTGTATGGGAGCGTTACAGTTTCCTAGTTAGTAACAGAGAACATGGACAACAATTAGTGTCAAACTGTATCCCGACTTTGTTCAACTGAAGTTGGGAATGTCTGTGGAAACACTTCAAACATGTCATTTATGACGGCATCACCCAAATATGTCGATTAGCTCTCGATTGCCATTAAAATCACTCTAGTGCTGATACAGTTAGTCGATTAATCTGCCTACCTGGCCTCAGAGCTAAGAAATCATACAGAAATATCTTCCAAATAAATTGCTGCGTAATCTTAGAAACAACAGTTTGACTAGCATGCATGGCTTGCCATTAAGCTTTTTTCTGGAAAGGACTGGAGTAAGGTCTAGTAAGCGAAAATGGATCGAGCATCATAACAAGTTTCTTGTCCAAATATATAAATAACAATAGCAACACGTGATGCGCACTGACATTGGGGAACAGGTCTGAAGAGCCATGGTGTTTCCCCCATAGGTTTCACCCGAGCAATAGGACAATATATGAACCGAAGAGAGCGCACGTAACCCCTCTCTTCATCAGGTTGTCGCCCGCATCAAGTACAAAGCGATGCTCTTGGCCTACAAGACCACCACTGGTTCTGCACCAACATATCTTTGCTTGTTCATACAGACCTACGCTCTTGCCAGGTCCCTGCGCTCTGCAAACGAACGACGTCTGGTGGTACCATGCCAAAAAGGAATAAAATCACTCTCTCGCATCTTCTCTGGATCCATTCCACATTAGGGCTGTCAAAATTCTAAATTCAAATAATTTTTAAAAAACGAATTTCGAAGGTGAAAATTTATATTCGAATAAAAAACAAAAGTGGAAAAAAAACGCCCGCGGCAGTAGAGGCGTGGCTGAGAGTTCATGCACAGGTCACTGGAGGCACAGGGTCACTCATGGCAGAAAGAGCATAGCCCAACTCGACCGCAGCAGAGAAAGCAGTTTTAAGCCCCCGAAATCTAAAAAGCCATGTTTGGAAGTACTTTGGATTTTGGTCGGTAGGAGGTAAAATTGTTCAGCCGCGAGATAAAGTTGTATGCAAGCTACGTAAGATACAGTTAGCGCATGGTCAAATATGTTTAAACTTAAATAAACTACCTATACAAGTACTACCTTTTGTATTAATTGGTCCTGCTATTGACGTAATGTGCAACCAGATGTTCGAATAGTTTGAATATTTTTTTAGAGGGAATATTCGAACGTCTTTTTTGAGCAATTTTGACAGCCCTAGTGTCCATAGATCCACTATCCTTTTATTCCGATGTTGTGGTCATTAACCCGCTGTGTATTTGGGACAGCATCTGCACACGTCACATCAATCTGCACCACACTTCAATCAATGATAGGGGTTGCATTGTTTATATTATAGACTGGAGGGAAAATATCATGATATTCTGTGAATGTCCGATAGCCCACCACTAACATTTTATTCCTGCCATGAAATTAAAACTTTGTCATCGTTTATATGATCAAAGATGTATTTTTAGCTCGTTAACGTCTCATCTCCTTCATGGAAGAAAGGTTTTTAAACATTTTTGCCTCATAGTTTTCGTTAACGTACCTAACACTGATGCATACCACACTCATCTCGTCCGCTCATTTCCAACACGGGTAAATATCTACCAAAGTTATAACAACAAAAAGCATGACAAATATCTCAAAACAGCATTAACAAAGAAAGTGACCACAAGTCACGCTCTCTGAAAGCACTACAAACACAACAAATTACAAAATCAGATAACATCACAGACCTGACAACAAAACACTCAAATACCACACAGGTAATTGCTGTAAGGCTAATGCACTGTATTGTCCTGTGTTTCTGTTATTTTGTCCACTTCATGAATAGGGAGGAGTCTAACAACAGCTGTGTTCATACAACACTAGAATAATGACAAAGGTTAAATTCAAGGAGAAGCGTGCTACTATCGTTAGGTAGTTCCTTCGCTCTTCAAATAATTACGTATGTACTCTTTCTTTTTATTCCTACATATCAAATGTTTTATGGTCACTGTTCATCTCTTAGTTGGTTGGCTTGGTTTCAGGCTTAAAACTCTTTATATAAAAACGTCAATGGCTTCAATGAATGGGAAATTCACTTTCGGAACCGGAGCCATTAAAAAAGTGCGCTGTCACTGTTGAGCTCTATATGGAGACTGTAAACTGGCTTTTTGGCCACTGCTGAACTCTCTATAAGCAGCCAGTGACTGCCAAAACAGGCTTCCACATTAGCCTACCAGCATAGTCGGGCTAGTCTGCTAATACTGCATATTAAATTCACCTCTCTCATAAATACAATGAGCGCATAAAATTGTATTTATTCTGCAGTGCAGACGTTGGTTAATCAATATATATGTGTGTGTGTGTGTATTAATGAATAATGAGCCAAAAATTGCAGGTTTCTTTTTCTTAGAAAATCTATTTTGCTGCAGACCAATACCAGAGATACATTTAGAGCCTCACACCATCCACAATCAACCAAAACTCGCAGGCTTGCTACTTAGAAATAATACACATGCAAAGATGATCTGGTCAAACAAAGGTTAGGTTAAAAAAAAAAAACGTAAAATGGGGGAGAGAGAGAGAGCGAGAGAGAGAGAGAGAGAGAGAGAGGGGGAGAGAGAGAGAGCGAGAGAGAGAGAGAGGGGGAGGGAGAGAGAGAGAGAGAGGGAGGCAGGTCTATGGAGGGGAACAGTGGAGGAAATGTGGTTGTGTGTGTGTGTGTGTGTGTGTGTGTGTGTGTGTGAGTCAGAGCTGGCGATGACTCCTCACACAGATGACTACAAGCAGTGATATTCTGTGACACAGGATGGAAGGCCATGTCATGTGATCACTGAATGATGGCAGTCAAGAGTTGAAATTAGTCTGCAGCTCAGTGTGGGTCATGTTTTTGGTGCTGAACCAGACCGCAGCTTCTCGTTTGCAGGCTTCCAAACCACAGTGACACGACATCAGGCGGTTTCCACGGCGACTCCTATAGTCGGGACACAAGAGCTCTGAGCCTTGTGTGTTTCCATGCAGCTTTGTGTGCACGTACAGTATGTGCGTGCAGATTTGCAACAATGTACAAAATAAGGTATACAATTTAGTATACAGTCTAAAGCAAGAATACTTATGTTGCAAAAGCACTGTGGCCTTTTTATAATGAAAACTTTCCGTAGTAAATAAATGCTGCAACAAAAATATTCTATTTAATACTGCAATTAAATGTGTACATTTAATAATACAACTCATGTATGATTTGTTTCATCTCTAAATTTTAACCACATGAAGAGCTTGCAGCAACCAGTGTCCAAAATGAACCTTTTGACTCACCGGCCAATGGGACTGGTAGATGAAAATATCCACCAGCTGAGCATATTGTTTTGATATTGCCTTTTTGTGTCACATATACATTTGTTTCAGTACATTTCATTGAGATAATAAGGTGTAATGTTGAACACAAACCTAAGAGGCCAGAGCAAAATTTGACGCAAAATTATTTTAAATACATTGATCAAAGGTTAATCAATGCAAGCCTGAACACACCTCAATAAGTGTTAATCTCAAAATTCTACTAAAGTATTTGTTATTAAATGTACTTAAGGATAAAATATAAAAGTAATGGGTTAATTTCCTGTGGGTAATCAATAGTCAATGTTGATTGTAACAAGAAATTAGTTATTCTAACTCAAAACACACAAAACGTGGGGCCTAAACATAACAAAACTGCTACTGTCACCTGAAATGCTTGTCAGCAAGCTTTATTTTGAAAGTCTAACCAGACGTTGCATAGATATTATTGCTACTTTGACCACAGACTGATAACGTGACACGCATAAACTGTATGATTACATGCTTTAGCGTGATACCGGGGTGCAGCAGCAAGCGATAGTTTAGCGGGGCATCTGATGTCCTGTACGGTGCCACGAAACTGGGAGCGCTCGAGACGTTCACTTTCACAGCATGGTTTAGACGCACATAAAAAATCAAATGGCATGTCAGTGTGTGTGTGTGTGTGTGTGTGTGTGTGTGCGTCAAACAGACACACACAACAGAGGATAGCAAACTGAAAATCTGCCCACATTTGGCGCTTTGCAGGTGTTAATTTCAGACCCTGGCAGCAACATAACTCCATTGCAGGTTACGTGGGATCAGAGTGTACATGACATGAGAGCTGCCATCAGTACTTCTCACAACAACACTGTGTTAAGATAACATCTCCAGATACATTTGGGTGAAAACATTCAAAACTATGACATCATTATTAGGCCTGTGACGATAACCACTTTTGTTGGACGATAATATATATATATATATATATATATATATATACAGAAAAAACTGCAATAAACAATATTATTGTCATTTTAAGACCATTTTATGCCACTGATGTAATGATAATATAATAGCATAATAATGCAAGTACACCCTTTCTAAGAGCAATGAACTTTTAAGGCGCCTGAGCCCCGCCCATGGTGAAACTCAGAGAGCAGACGGCGAGAGGACAGAAGCAGCGCTACCAGAAATGACAGCAAAACTCAACATAGTTTTTTCTGTTACATTCAGCTTAGGCACTGTAACAATTTGTGCCCAAGTCTTATAATGTAGGGGAAACCCTGCTGTTTATTTTAGCATGATGTTGGTTAAAATGTTGGTGACATTCTTATCCAAATAAACGAGCGCGTAAACACAACGGGAAATATTGTACGATATGGACATAACCTCGATAGGTCGACAAAGCAATTGTCGTGACAGGCCTAATATTTATATTCAGTCTCTATACCACACCCTCTGACAGTGCTGTCCACCCAGTTTGCTATTTCACACACATTCATGCATACATGAATGTACTGGAACTCAATTGTGCACATGCACACACACACACACACACACACACACACACTTGAAGGAGTGTGAGTCACTCACTGATTAAAAGCAGCACCACAGCTACAGACTGAGGCCCCAGAGCTCATCAATGAGTAACACTTGACATTCAGAGCTGTCTGAATTCGGTGTCCCATGACAGCAAACATGATAATCCTGCATACATAAATGAGCCAGTCCATGTTAAAAACCAACTGCCTGAGTGACGCTGCCATTTAGGAACCAAATAGAGGGTGGAAAAAAAACGCTGTCGCCCTTGGAGACAATGTGGGACATTCTCTTTGTGCAAAAGCTCACATCCTTCCTGCAAAACTAATGCCCTCCCTTCTCCACCACCTGAACCCCTAAACAAGTGCGAAACGAGAGGAAACTGCATCAGAAAGGGACAGCTAGAGTGACAAGACGCAGTGCAGTTTCCGGTAGTACGTTGCAACAACTAAAAGCTAAAGGTCACAGGCTGATGATTAATAACATGAGCTTTATTTCTTCTCACTTCGCCTCTGCAGCTACAGGTGGCTGTCTGCAAGTGTGCTCTGCTTTAGTGGGAGCCACCAAGCAGACTCAATGGAGTGGGGAAACCTGCCAATGCTCACAGAACACAGGCCATCTATTTTCCAGTCACTCTGGGCAGTGTTTCAGTCTAAAGTACATCCAGGTTTCAACTTCCACTGAACACAAACAGACCTCAGCTTATTTAATCCTAAATAGCATATCAGTACATTAGTTTGAATGGGTTTTTTTTTTTTTTTTTTTTAAATTGCAGACAATAAAACACTGGAAGTGAAATTTAAAAATAATTTAGAATTATAATTGTGACAAGTATCTGGCATATTAACAATAATATTTTGCTAAATACTAAATAATAACCCCACAATCCCTGAGCCAGTGTCTGCAACAACACTTGCTACCATTTGGGTCCACTAGAACAAGGAGCATAGGTTTAATTCGCCAAGATCGCAACAGCTGCAGCCAGGTGGATTTTCGTGGACAGCAATGGAGTCATATCTCTAAAAGTAATTCAAGTCAAGCTTTTTCTGAAGTAAGCGTTGCCTAGTGACACATCTAAAAAGTCAAGTAATGTAACATTGAGGCTGGTGTGATATCCAGGAACGCCAAGACGAGAGTGACATAAGTCAGTATCTACTAGGACTCAACAGTGAGTGACATGATCACATGATGTGGAGGGCACATGGCCTGCATGCTGACATGATGCTGTCACAGATCCGAGTTCGGTCTTGTGGCTCTAAAGGAGCTTTAAAAGGACAAGGGGTTGGTGAGTAGGGCTGGGCGATAAAAGGCTAACGATAATTATCAAGATATAATTTTCCTAGATTAAACGATTCTAGGACAGTTCGACAAAAGCTCGATAGCATGCTTACGCACTATGCTTAATGTTGTGTATGGGTTTTGCAGACCGGGCTTCCGGGTGCCGCACGCGGCGTTGTTGACCGTCACAGTGGGCGACAGGCTGAAAGGCTTTGAGGAGTGGAGCAAGAAAAAATGAGCGATAGCGAAGAAAATGCAGCGCACGCGAACCGCTCGGAGGACGCAGACATTGTTGACAAGAAAGGTTACTCAACTTCAGTGGTTTGCAGATGTTTTGGCTATTTGCGATCCGACATAAGGCGAGCGACGCGCACTCCAAACTGTGCAGACGACCGGTGCCATCAAAGACAGGCAACACCATAAAGTTGTTTCATCACTTAAAACGATGTCACCCTTTAGAACACGAAGAAGCTGAGAAATTACAGTCCCACTCCCAAATTAAGTGTTGGTGGACATCGACCATCTACAAGCACCAATGCAACTCACTAAGTCTCATAGCATCATTTTCCCACGCCGTGCCTTACGACAAAAAAACTAACAAAAGACACGAAGACATCACAAAAGCAGCTGCTTATTGCATTGCAAGAGACATGCTTCCCATTAGCTTTGTTCGAAAATGAGGGCTTTAGAAGCTTTTATTTTTCTATTATGCATTTGTCTTTATATTGTCAATGTCATTTATTTATAAAGTTTAGCATGCTGACCAGAAAGAATTAAATATAAAATTCTATTTTTGTTTATTGACAAACATCTTTAAGATGAGCCAAGTGTTATGTAATTACAGTTCTTGATTTAGAACCATCTATTTTATATATTCGATTCTGTTTATACTAAGAATATTCTACTCTATTAATATTGACCTTATTAGTAATAAATAAATCTACCTCATTTTTTACCTGTTTGGGAGGTGTTTGTCATGTTTAGACAATAAAGGATAGTTTAAAACCACAATTAATTGCCTGGTTTCTACATCTTTCACTAAGGAGCAATAACATGCCTTTAAACTTCTAAGATATAAAGATTTGACATTTATCGTGTCTTAGCTGTTGACAATCAGGAGTGTACAACACATCTAAAGCCCTGGGCTTCAACAATAATCTGAATATCCTTTAAACAACACAGACCTCTTTCTGAAGGGAGGGAGGAGGGGAGAGCAGCAAAGACGTGCCATAACTACAGTACAGCGATGAAGACATCAAACCAGGTCTGGACCAATCTTGGTCTTTTAAGCTGCATATTCAAACCAACCAGGCTGCACATAAGATTAGAGCAAGACAGATTTGACCTGGAGGCCGTCCTAACAAAGATGAGACTTAATCTTCTATCACCAGTCATCCACCCAGTGTTTCTGATGCATTTATGGAGCCATCATTAAAAAAAGCCTGGAAAACGACTGCAGAAGCTAAGAGTAAATAGAGAGCCAAAGTGTAAGTGGAACTACCGTTACATCCGTTCCAGATGTAAGAAAACCTCATGCAAAATCCCATTGACATTTTTAACTATGCTAATAACTAAAAATCCAGCCTTGGAACAGACCCTCTCTCCTCAGTATGTTGTGTCGCTCGCTTTTTCTGAGTTTGTTAAAAAACGATCCATAATTTAAAAAATTTAATAAAAGCATAACAATATTATCTCTAATTAATTCAAAAAAAGGGGCAATAATATTACATGTGCAAGTATTTATCCCATGCGTACACAGTCTACAGCATGACATAGACATGGCGTTGCAGTGATGTGGTTACCATGGCAGCCAACCAGCCTCACATAACCAACTCTTCTAATCCTAACAACCCCCCTATCTTCAAAATCAAAACTGCTCCGGACACGCCGGAATCACCCCTCGGGGCTTTTGAACGATTCCTCCCTTGAGCGCCAACAGGCTGACTGTGAGCAACACTGACTCAGCCTTTGTCCTGAGAGGGGACAGAGAAATTCTCTGAATTCCAGGGAAACCATCAAAGCACGAATGAGGAGGGCATCCCTAACACACCCTTGTCTCCCACACACTTACACGCAGTCTTAAAAATGCCTATAGCCAATGTGTTAAAAATGTGCCTCTGTATTTAAGTGGATACATGAACTGTGTGGTTGTTAATAGCAAAAAATTGTGTATTTTAATCGGCATCTTTTTGATGACCACCCCGAAGTATGACATAAATTGCAATGACTCTTTAAATGTGCACACTGACTTGAACTGTTTACCTCTCACTCTAAATCTAGGGCAAAAGACCAAGCCCTCTGTTGCCCCCCCGGGGTGCAGATCACATTTTCTTATCAACAGACACACACAGACAGTTGTCCCACACAGCCTTGGACTACGATTTCAGTATATGACAGAAGAATAAGTGTCAGCAAGGCCCTGAGCACGCGCGTATAATATATATACATACACACACACACACACTCTCCTCTGTAACTGTGTAGTAGGAATGAGGGAATGGGTGCAGCGTTGGGGCGCTGGGGCCACAGTCTTCAGTATTCAGCACAGCAGACAGACTGCTGTAATGCAGCCACACACACACGGACACAAACACTAAGACTAGGGCAACATCTCAACAGTGATATGATGAGGCTTTCTCTGTGGCCACAGCACCATGACGCCTGTCTGTAAAGGCTGCAAATATGGTTCCTGTTCTTTTAATTGCACTATGATTTATGAAATTGTCTTTTAGATTTACTGCTTTAGTAGCGTTGATGTCTACCTGCCTTAAGAGCTGCTAACACTAAAATGACATCATGAGCATCATGATTAGTCAGAAACTGGTCAATATGCAAATAAGCGCTCACCATAACCCGCAGCTCACAGGGGGGGGTAAACGTTGCCGTGGTAATGCAGCAAACACACAGAGCCAGTCACAAACATTCAGGCAGCCAATTGAATTGCTGAGGGGCGAGCAGCTCATGCCAACACACAAGCATCAGTGCACCGCAGCCACAGCCACGACCCAGCGTCACTCTGTCCCCCTATGAAAGGCAGATTGTGAGGGCTATTTCTGGAGGGCCTGAAAGGCTGCAGCCCTGCTCTAGAGCGATGGAGGAAGTGGCTGCCCACAGGCAGGCACTTCTGGCAGCATCACACACACTCCTCTCTCCTCCACTCACTCACCAGCTTCATCTTGCTTTCAGTCTGAGAGGTTTCCATTTCCCCTCTGAGCTTTATGTAGCCTCATGTAGACCTTCGCTTGCATTCAAACTCTCAGTACTGAACGCACCTGTGAGCACCACATGAATTACGAGTCACAGCTTTGCCACGATAACGGAAATCCCTACTTCAATACTACAGCACCACAGTGAATCAAATACTTTTTGAATGTTCAACAGCTTCGCCAAATTTATCCTGCTGTAAGACATCTTGGTGGTCTTGGGGTTTACAGCGCCAATCATAAATTGCAACGTGATTCGTTGTTGCATGCATAATGCAAGTCATTCCCCATCCCTCCCTTCATTTCCTGTCATCTCTCAAGTGTTGACATCAAATAAAATAAACAAAAGAAACCAAAAACAGCCTCCCATAAAGCAGTCCTTGCTCACTGATTACCAACATTGCCAACAATGGCTTCATTCATCCAGAGATACTAAAGGGGGAGTTGCAACAGTATAAATGGTATACCAGTATATCTTGATGGTTGACAAATTTCATGGTACATATCGTCATATTGCCCAACCTTAATTCATCTCACATTGAAAGTGATATTTTAACATATCTAACAGCTGGACAGGAACAGATTCGAGCTGAAATCTGGCTCGGTCATAGCTAGGACTGGTTATCTTGAAAATGCTCAATACTAGAGCCAATCTGACACCTGAGTTTCATTACTACTGATGCCAAAACAATACTTTTTTCTATACCTCACTTTGTGGAATATGTTTTTCTACAAGCCTGCATTTTCAAATGTTAAATGGTGATGAAAGAATACGTAAAATGAGTATGAATCTGAACATAAAATAAAAGCCAGTTTTCAGTACTTCAGAGTACTGAAGTCTGATTCCCAGCCCTACAACTGAAAACATCTATCACTATCTGGCATCACTTCATTAACTCAAACCTCAGTCACACTCAAAAGCTGGCGATAAAACTGGTCAGATGTGAAATATGAAACTATTTTGCTTACAGAGCTGACAACCAACTTGCACCACAATCACTGCTACAAAGCTGCCCCAGTCAAGAGTTACAGCACACTGCTTGATGGCTTTTGATTTGTTTAGTATGGTATCATTGAACCCTTCAATTTTATACATTGTTAGCAATGTCACAATTCTACAATCATGACAACACCATATGACAGAAACAGCAGTAACAGAAACAACCCTGAGATTTGTAAACACAACATCCCGCATGCATGCTCAGTCTGCCCTGTCTGCACCTCTGTGCATCCTCGCTGTGTTGTGAATGGTTCAGCTTGACTGCAAGCTGGGGGGGGGATAAGATGAGGCTGGGCTTCAGTGGAGGATTTGTGTGCCAGGGCTGTCACTCCAGCCTGAAAACAACCATCCTGCATTCTGTTTAGGGCCGCCGCAGCGATGGCCAACAGCATCCTCAAACTGCGCCGCCAGAGCCACACAGATGGAGATACAATAGAGCCTGTATGTTAGCGTCTGTGTGTGTGTGTGTGTTTGTGTGTGAATGCAATGTGTGTCTTTATTGTCTTGAATGAGACCGCCCCACACAGTCGCACACACAAACACACACCCCTTTCTTGGTTTTCAGACATGCACAGGGAGCCCAATCTGGATTCTTGCTCTAAACACAAGTCTCCCTCGGGTCCTCTCCCCAGTTTCCTGTTTGGGCCTCGGACTGCGTCCTCGGTGCAGTGGAGGAACCGCTGTCAAAACACAGGGACATGCTGTGGAGTTTCTCAAGAGACCATTGCTAGGAGGATCACACCCCAGCAACTATTGACTTTTCCCCACCCACAAGCAGCCATCTTGGCTCCAACTAAGATCCACTGATAGTATAACTTAGCATCTAAGCTGAACACAATGTGAGCAACCTGATACCTTAGAGACAAACTGCGAGGGGGAATTGACGATTGAGGCTCTGCCCCCAGGTTAGTGTCTGTTAGACAGCCTAACTGTAACTGTATATTTAAAATGAACAAGGAACTAGGGCTCCATCTAAGAACCACAGAAAAATTGGTAAAAAACTGTTCTGCCCGCAGGATGTTCTGTTCATAAACACCCACAGGGTTTCTGTTTGTGACGGCGCTCTGAGAGGCAGATGAGCAATGATGATGTCAGCCCTGAAAACCTGTCAGTGCCCACGCTTGCAAAACATTCCACTGACTGAGTGACAACCAGCAGCCACTCACACACAAACACACACAAACGTAGACAGGATGCAAGAAATATTTAGACACAAGAGGAAACTCTACTGTGCTTCAGAATTCCTGTTATTCTTCGATCGAGGGACCACTCATTCTTGATTCGTGGCCAAGTGATTTCTTCACAGTCATTTGGTGCCAGCAGCACCACAGCTGGAAAAATTAAAATACAACTAAAAAAAGGTTTGCACACATGCACAAAGATTGGAAATCTGGGGAGTCAGATCTGCTAAAAATGGTAATTCGCTATAACCAGATATAACTGATAAAACTTGTAAAAGCCCTCTGAGTAGTAGACTAAAAAGGCGCTATACAAGTACAGTCCATTTACCATAACAAGAAGAGCATAACATCAAAAGCAAAGACTGTGCACAAGTGTATTGATCTATCTGCAGAGGATGTACTTAGCAAGTTACATTGTGATGGTGATGGTGATGGTGATGGTGATGATGATGATGATGATGATGATGGGAATAAGCTCATTGCAGCTACTGGAGATGTTTAACACAATATGCCCCCACTTAGAAACTTTAGTATGGAGTAAAGTTACAGTAAACAGTGAGGCAGCAGTTGTGGGGCAACGCCAACAATCATCATCACCCTTAAGTGTTTGGTTTTACGAGGCATGGGAGCCTAGATCCATTAAAGCCAATGTGGCTTTATTGTCTGGTTCCCAGATGCTTTTTACAGGCTTGCTCTGCTCTGCATCGCATTCAGGCAGGAAGGGGAGTTTCTGCAGCGTTTGCAGTGTCCACATTATAACATCCTGTATTCACCCACCTCTGAAAAAAGAAAAATACAAAATGCAATAAGGGCATTCATGCAATGAGACAATCATGTAGATTGCTCCACCAAGATAAAAGCTAGTCCTCTGCCTGCTTTTAGCGGCACGGGGCCTGTCGTGTTACAATTTGCCTCTTCTGAATAAATCATAGGCAAAAATCCACTCTAAATAAAAGACTCTACCACGTTACAAGAGGCATGCTTCCAACGGATAGGCGGGTTGAATATTTCATGATTAAACGGGCCATTATACTGCACAGATCTAGGCCAAGGCTCAGGCTGAGGGGAGGGGGGCTCAGATAACGGTCCAAACCCCGTCCCAACAAACACAAGGGAACAGAGCTCCGGACCGAGGGGGCTTGGGGAGGGGCAAAGCCATCTGGGTTAATCCACACAAAACACAGACAAAGAAAACAATCAGCAACTCCGCCGAGGAGAAGCATCGATTTCCACTTTAAAAAAAAAAAATCACGCTCAAATTCAAGTCCAAGAGGAAATCAGCAGTTTTCGTGGTCTGACTGTCCCAAGCAACTGCTCGGGACCGTGCAGCCACATCATTGACAACCCGCTGTCCAGCAGACAGTTTAAAAATGCTAATTTTAAATGGCGACAGTGGCACTTGTAACATGTGGTTGATGAGAGACAACTGGGGAAGATGCAGCTGAAACTGTGAAACGGGTAAATAAATCCGTCTTAGGTCACAGCCGACCAAGCAGCCAGCCCCCCCCACACACACACCTCTGAGCTAGCCCGGCTAACGTTAGCTCATAGCAAATAAAGTTAGCCCAAGTTTGCTGTCAACAGAGTAAGGCAGCTTGTCTTGCTAAAGCTAAAACATGTCTGGAAGTTAAGCATTGCGATGGAGTTGTGCATTCAATTAGTTACCCCTTCAGGAAATGCGTGACACCAGCTGACAGGCTAGCATTTAAGTACACTAATCCCGTGAGGCCTGCGCGTCCCCGACCCAAAGTTGACGGCTAACTGCGAGCTGACAGCGCCGAGCTACGGTCGGCTGTGAGTGGCGGCCCGGTCCGTCCCCGCCTCCCTCCCCGCCTCCTGTTTACCCACAGCTAATAATACGCCGTTAAAGCTAGCAGGGCAGGCTAATTCAAGCACCCACCTCGCTTGTCGAGGTCGTAACCGACCATTAAAAAGTAGTCGGCGAGCCTGGTCATCTTTGGAGCTCACGGCGACAGGCCTTTATCGCTGAATCCTCTTCTCTTTTTGCCGTCAATAGTCCATTTACGTCCTGTCAGCGATAGACACATCACGAGCGACAGTAGCATCCTTCCAGCTGCACCCCGCCGCCATACTGTCAGTCTGCCTTGCCCTGACAGCGAAGAGCCGCGAGTCTGCGCACTGAGGGGCTTCCAGGGAGGGGCTGCTCGGCAGGAATGTCCCATGTGAGGAGCCAAACCAGCTCAGGGGCCAGAAGTCTAAACCCAACAGTACAGTCGCTAGGGTAGTAAAAGGTGGTGACGACTCTAGCAGCCCTAAACTGAGGAGGACCCACTAAAAATCCACCGGGGCTGGTTTATTTTAAAACGGGCATCCAAGAGCAATATTATTTCATAGGTGCCCAGAATTGCTCCCAATGCAACAGTCTCTCATTAGATAAATACTATTATTAACAATATTTATTATCCCATAAAGACAATTGATTGTCAAAGTCAGGCATCTGATAGTCCCCTGAGTTAAATCAGGTGACTTTTAAATCCATTTGTACCACTTATTTATAATTGATATAATGTTTATAATAAATAATGATGGACAATTCATTTCAGAATTCTGTTCACACAAAATAAGGGCCCTAAGTGTGGCCATTTTAATTAGGAGCGAGGGTTAGGCAATTAGCCCTTGCACAACCAAGGAAACCTACTGCATTTGGCCCCAACTGCGCCTCATACAGACTGAACCGTTTCTTTCTGTGGTACATACACGGCGAAGCAGCATGGCAGGAATGTCCACCACAGGGGCCATTGCAAGTCTGACCTTCACCTGGATGGGATGTATGATCTGTTTCCCACTGCGTTTTGGAGCAGGGAGTCCTGAACCTACAGTTTGTAGTAGTTGTTTAGTAGGTGGGTGAAGTAATGTATGATAGTTTTGGTATGACCCTGATTTTGTAGTGCGTTTTAGCATGCAGACTTTTGTGCTGTATTAATAATTTGTTTTCAATTTGTTGATTGTGTTTCTAGATAATTAAGTATACTGGCTAAGGCTAAAAGGATAGGCTATTCACATATTTTCAAATCTATCTTAAAACAACACTCACATGCACGTATGCAGGTTGAGAGAGTCACTGCAATCATTCCTCCGATCGGGGACACATTCCACAGCCCTCTATCTAGAAGATATCTAGAGGATGTAGTCCTGTTAGAAATTGATTTGTTTGCGTGCGTTTGTTTATTTGTGCGTGTGTTTTGGAAATTGCCGGGAAGAGATGCTGTTGGGTTCCAGTCTGTTAAAGTTCAACTGAATGTATGTTCCGTTTGTGTTGTAGCCAGGATTTTAATGAAAGCTCCAATGTGGATCTGGAAGCTTTGCTTGGGAATTAGCAGACTGGGTGATGTGTTGTGTTGTAAACATGTAGTCATCTCAAAGCCAAATCCAGCCATTAATTGGAGTACTCACTCCTAGGTTTTAAGGACGCCCAAACACACAGCCACAGTGCCGAACCACTTAAGTCAATGGAACGTCCTTTTACAGCTTCATGAACCATAATATGAGATAATGAGATAGATTTCCCCAAACTGCTTGGGCGGCATTAATTCAAGTTTCTGTAGCCAGAAGATTTCCCAAACTCCAATATTCATCCCTTTTTTTTTAATCTCACATATTTTGCCCACTGACAATCCCCTTCCTGGTTGAAGCCTTTAGTAGCAAGCGGAGTAACCTCAGTGAGGAAAGGCGAGTAGATTATCAGGAACATTTTGAACTGTTGGCTGTGAGACACTTATGCAATTATGCTCAGTAAGGCTAGAGAAAACCTTGGCATGATGCTGTAGTGTCACTTTGGATAGACAGATAGCAAGTCAGTGGGATCTGAGCAAGGCCTGATGGCCCGCATCCGTGTGGCCTGTCCTTGGCTGTCAGCACTGCAAGAGCATCGAGAGAATTCCAACACTTCCTGCACTGTGACCTTCGACCTAAAGTGCTTATCACTCCCTGGTTGAAAACAATCCTGCGCATGAGGTGTCACGTTTTTCCTTCAGAGCTTTGTTTTCCAAACACGCAGTAAAAACGTGTCCCCTCCTTTTCTCACAGCGTGCTAAGACACACACCGAACACGGCCCCTGGCAACCTAAACATGCATCTCAAGCTGGTTTCTGAATACAGTTTTCAGGGAGTCCCGCTGAGGTTACCACTGTGGTTTAGATTCTTGCAGCAGACGTTAGCTGTATCTTAACCTTGAACCACGCTTGACACATTGCCAGAGAGACAGACAGCGGGTGAGAAAGCAAGATAGACAAAGTCAAGTGTCGCCCAATCTCTCCCCTTACTCCCCTCAGGACAAGGATACACACAGTAATGAAGTTGGCTTTGTTGGACAAGCTTGACATGTCCATGTGCATAGATACCACTAATGTCGCCTTTGACTTAACTAAACATGTCGTGCATTCAGCTGGAAACCTGTGCTCTAGAGCTTATTTACTTTCTTGCTGAGTGAAGAGAAGAAGATCAATACCACTCACATGTCTGTGCAGTAAATATGGAGTTACACCTTCCGACCAGCACCTTTTTAAAGGTGTGGATGAAGTCCAAATACGAACGTGCAACACGTTTGTCTGCATCATATTCTGGGTTGTGACCTAACCGGTCGGTGCAGACACGGGCAGATACTTATATCTCTGGTTTCCTGGCAACCCAACAAGACTCCAGATAGTTACTGCGCCCGGCTAAGAAATAGTCCAGCACATGATACCCTGAGTATAATTTTGCACGGATTAAACAAACAAGATGTAACATGTTAATCGCTGGTAGGTGGATTTGGTTTTGTTTGGACAGAGCCAGGCTAACTGCCTCTCCCTGTTTGCGGTAATTTTTTTGAAGCTAACCAGGCGATAGCTGTAGCTTCATATCTAATGGACAGACATGAGCGTGGGATCAACCTTTGCATCTAACTCTCGAATAATGTTGACCTATTTAACTAAAAAACAGGATCAGGATCTGCATGAAAATGTACTCAGTGACAGAAAATCGTGCGATACATGAGTCAGATTTGTTTATTTAGTGATTAAACTACTGATTATTTTCCCGATTACTTATTTTGTCTATAAAATATCAGAAAATAGTGATGTTGCGGCTTCTTTACTTGAGCCGTGTAGCTGCTTAGAGGTGGTGAGAGTGGGTCCTATGGCTCGTATTGGTGTGTGACGCGCTGGGACGCTGTGAACTGACACTGAGATCCAGGATGCCTTTTGTTGTACGTTTATTTTGACATGCAGCTATCTCAGCGATGGATACAATGAATCCTAACATATAGACGGACACAGTATGGTACAATGAATCATATGGTAGAGTATCATAGCGTAGCGGTCAACAAATTGCAAATTACGGCCACTAGATTGGTTTCATTCAAATAGTTTATTAGAAAATCGCCCAAATGTTCAAAGATGATAATGATCTTGATCCTAAACTAAAACTAAAACTAATCACTTGTTTGTTGGCCCATGGCCTCCAAGTTTTGTTTTCTCTGTGTTTTCTGTTGTTTTGTTGTTGTTTTTTCTACCTCTGAGAGACCCCAAAGTGTCCAAGTATGCAAAATATACAATGTAGAAACTCTGAGCTCCCTATAATCCAGGCTCTTCACACGCAATTAGGATTTTGTCGGATCATTCACATGCACTCATGTTGTAGTTCTGATTTTCCAGCATGCACTGAAAGCAGCATTGGCAGCATGAAATAAACTTGAGATAATCTTGCAAGTACAGAGCTACACCCGCTTAGTAGACGTTCCATAATATGAATGTGTGTTGCAGCTTGCAGCTATTTTGGTAATCTGTCATCATCTCGTGTTTTTTGTCACCTTTCATTTCTAGAAATAAAGGAAGAAAGCAGGCGAGGTACCCATCCCATCACTGATTCTGTCTTATTCACACATGCAGCCCAATCAGAGCACAAAGCCACTCTCTGCAGGATGCAACAGCCATGTGACTTCCTGCAGACTAACCAACAGACAGGAAGTGGTTTGAAGGCCTCTTGCACATCACTGCTCTTCACGGGGCTAGTCAGTCAACAGTCGCCTCCCCCTCAGCTCAGGTGAAGCATAGCTCATAAAATGCTTCATTAAGCAAGTATTGCACCCATTAGTTTCATTTCCCAATGCTGAGACAAGCAGATGCTTACAGAGTCACAGCCATGTTTTAATTTGATACTGTCACTCCACTGAGTTACTCTCATGCAGGTATATGCCCTGTATTTTGTGGTGAAAGATAAACCATATACAAACACACAGACTTCCCTGTCTCATGTATTGTACTGCTGTAATTGGATCTCCTCTAGCTGTGCATGTGGCAAACGACTGTGTATTCAGTAAACCGCTGTAAATCCTGATAAGCAACTAATATGTTTTTACCCACAACACCTAAGGAAGATGACCACAGATAGAGAAATATGACAGTGTCAGATATTTGCTATGCCATAAAATAATAAGTATTGTGTTGCAAGTGAGTTCGAAAAAAGCATTATATATAATTCATCCAGGTAAACAACATATATAGGGATCCCCCAGCAATTTAGTATTTAATTTTCATCCAACATTTCCATAAAAGCAAAACAGGGCAATATAAAAACATATTTAAATATACTTAAAGAGTTCAATAGGGGCGTGGCTAGCTCACATGCTAGAAGTCCTTACCGCAGCGGCCCGGGTTCGAGTCTAACCTGTGGCCCTTTTGCATCCCCCTCTCTCTCTCCCACATTTCCTGTCTCTATCAAATAAAAGGCTAAACAAGTTAGATAAAACAGGAGAGTAAAAGTTACAAGGCAGTGTAAGAAGTGAATCATTGCTCGGTTTAATAAAACGCAGCGGCAAACAGAAAAGTCTTCCGCCTTGATTTATAACAGCTGAGAGCTGCAGCAGACCTGCAGTTTTCTGGGCATAGAGCTAAACAGTGCTTCTCCAAATTTGGTTTTGACTCTCGGGACAGAAAGCAGACCTGAGAGGTCTGCATGGTTCATAACGTAGTAGAAGATCCGAAATGTACTTTGGCCCTAAACCGACAGCAGTATTTTGAAATCAGTTCTTTGACGGACAGGAAGCCAGTGGAAAGAGCGGTGAGAGAGAGACCTGTAAAGATACCATTTATATGTCTTTTAATTCTGGATATATCCTTAAGGTGAGTCATGACTACCCCAAGATTTCTGGCCTGGTTTGTGGTTTTTAACATGTCTGATTGAAGCTGTGCCCTGACTTTTAAATGTTCCTCCTTAGCTCCAAAAGCAATTACTTGAGTTAAATCTTTGTTTGATTGAATAAAATTCTGGCACATCCAATTGTTGATTTGTTCAATGCACTTACTCAGCGCTTGTATTGGACCATAGTCCCCTGGTGACTTTGTTATGTAAATCTGTGTGTCGTCTGCATAATTACCTTAACATATGTTGTTGCGAGAGACAGATTAAAAAAGAAAGCTACAAATCAAAGCAGATTAGCATCTTGTCATTTTTACTTGACAAGGTAATCAGTTGTATCGTTCTTGCTGTCAGGTGGTCTTATAGTATATTAATAACCCTATGGCGACAGACATCCACCTTGCTGAAGTGTCCTTAAGCAAGACCCTCAATCCCAACACCTGGCCAAAAGTATGCGGACATCTGAAAATTACAATCATATGTGATTGTTGAACATTTTATTCCAAAGTCATGGGCATTACTGTGCTGCTATTAAACCAGATTATGGGAATTGACCGCAGGGATTTGCTCCCATTCAGCCACAGGAGCATTAGTGAGATCCAAGTGATAGTGAAAAGGTCTGATTCGCAGTCAGCTTTCTAGTTAATCTCAAAGGTGTTGGATGAGGGTGAGCTCAGGGCTCTGTGCAGGCCATTACAGTTCTCCCACACCAAACTGGGAAAACCATTTCTTTATGGGCCTGGCTTTGTGGACATTGTCATGATGAAAAGGAAAGCCCCCCCCCACCCCCCAAGAAGTGGCGCTGTTATCAGCCACTTTCTGTCCCTCGCCATCATCTTTCCCACACTGAAATCCAATCCCTCGTTTGTCCACAAAACTGGCAGAACACTGTCCTGTCAGCTCCCTCCTCCGAGGCCTCCTCCCACACACACCACTGCACTTGTGAGCAGCCATGTCAAACAAACTTCACTGGGAGGGCTCGGACAGAGACAAGAAGCCGTTTAAACAAACTCAGCTGTACACCCTCTCAAACAAGCAAAGTAAATAAAGTTTACTGAAGCGGCCAAGAGGATGCTAACAACACGACAGTGGGAAAATGTCTCCAAATTGATTCTTCTTAGGGATTAAATGGTGACTTGTGCAACAAGACCACGCCCTGATACAAAGTTTATTTTTGTTGTACTGATAAATGATATTTGTTTTGTATTTGGGAGGTTAACTCAGGCTGGTCCTCATGGGAAGCATCATAACAGACTCACTCTCAGCAGGAACCGCTGTACAGTGTATTCTGTTGATGTAACATGAAGTTCACTAGGGGGCAGCAATCATTAGACTACCATACTGTGGCTCTTAATGGAATAAACCTGACTCAATGAGAAAAGGTTGAATTATCTCTCTCTATATATATCTCATAAGAGATATCCCAAAACATTTATTGAAAAGATGCATTTTTAGGTCAGTTATCTCTGACTGTGACACTTACTTGGGCAAGAAGGGAGGAGGAAGTAGAAGGGCGTGATCCCAAGGTGTGGTCTATTTTGCTGGAATCATGACTAAACAAAGAAAAGAGAAGAGACAAATTTTGTTAAAATGCTAGAAACATTGATGTAAAATGTGGCTTTCAATAGTCAGCAGGGAGTAAGAAACAGTACAGGACACAAAGGTGTGTTACGATGTAACTTACATCCCCTGCATCTACTAGTTTTACATGATGTAACACCATTACAGTATCACTGGCCATGAGACCTGAGAAAACAGAAAACAGTTTTCAGCCAGATCAGGTGCTGTGAAGAGGGAAAAACATGCACTTTGGATAAGCTGTTGTTTGGATACATGAGCTGGCCGTTTCCTCAAAAACATCCTAAAATGAGCTATAAGTCCTCCTCAAACCCGCAGGTGTTGTGTGTTTGTATATGAGTCCTTCAGCTCAGCCACTTAAGATCACATTGCCTCTGCTGGGATGATTTATTTGTTTTGTATCATAATCCACCTCAGGATCCTCCGCCAGGACACTTCAGCATCAAGCTGTTCTTCAATTCAATTCAATTTTATTTATATAGCTCAATATCACAAATCACATATTTTGCCTCTAAGAGCTTTACAACCTGTAACATATATATATATATATGTATGGTATCTAGCCATGCAGATAGTTTTGGTTTGGAAATTTCTCAAATGTGTATTAATCCATCGCTGAAAATAGTCCCCAACGACTGCCCTGTATCTTCCTGTTTGAGTAATGTTTGTTTAAAAACTACAGTGCCCAGATGTTTTTAGGAAATTACCGAGCCATAACTATCTATATATCTATATATCTATATATATACTGTTGTTTTTTTAAACTGTTTTTTTGTAACTATATATTTATGAGCCATTTTTTAAAGATTTTTATTTTCAAGAGTCTATTGCTCTTTTCATGAATTTGTTGACTGTAAGAAAAATAAAGAATGACACCAGACTTCTATCTAAAGCATGGCCAGTGTTTGCATATGACCCTGTATGATCATGCACAAATTACTCCCTGATCTTTGAAATATTTTGTGTTGTTCACTGTACTTGCCATGGTTGGTGCTAACCGGTAGCTGACTGTGGCTACCATGGGCAGACTGGTGGCCACAGTGGAAAAAGTTCACACCACCATCAACACAAGTAATAAGATACAAAGGACAGTGACAAGTTTCAAAGCCACAGACGGAGGCTCTTTTAAGATCGGCCTGTGCTGCATTGGCCCGCTCTACAGAGTACGTACTCATGGTCGCTAATTGCCGCCTAAAACAAAAGCAAAGCCAGTGCACGACTGAATGATCAAACCCGGCGGGAATTCTGTGTTCAGAGCCCAGCCCTGTCGATTCATTGGCTACTGTCACAGGCCAGAGGAGCCTTACATAAACGGGTCAGAATCAGTGAAGAAGTGACCTGTTTCCACAGCCAAGTCTGAGTGATAAATGGGTTGCTATCAGCTGTCTGTGTTGGGAAATGTTTCATGAATCATTGTGTCATCGCTGCCAAATCAATAGTACCACTGTGGGTCAATATTTACCATTCAATATGAATGAATCAACCCCAACTCTAGTTAGAGAGTCAAAGGTCAGGGCCACACTCACCTGACAACACTGCTGTGTGCATCACGATGTTTGTTTCATTTTCTAGACTACGAAAATGAAGGTGATGAATTGGTACCATAATCCAAATTGGCCTGTGAAATTAAAGACTAGAAGGATTCTTTCATTACATCCAAACCTGGATTAGCGGTTCACTGGCAGGTCATGCTTTCGGCACTAAGTCTGGTGGTAGCCTCTTATAACGGCTGAGAAAGGTCATGAGACGACCAAAGAAAGGCCCTGAGCAGAGCCAAGCTGTAAGATGATGGCGTGAGGTGCGAGAAGTTGGCAGCGATCACAGACACATCTGTCTGAGCGAATATCACTCACGCAACGCTTCACATTACAAGCAAGGCGGGGATCACGTAGCACATTGAGGCTAAAACCCTAGGTTGTCAATAATTATACGGTACTATCAGTATACAGTATCATCTCACTGTTAAAAATCATGCATGTGGGATGTTTAATGCTTTTGAGTAGTTAAATGACTTATTTTGCTCTAACCTACTAACAAACTTAAGCTGGTCACTGTCCAATGACTGATTTCAAACTCCTTCTCTAGCTCAAGATTAAATGATGCAATTAGGATTTGCCTCGTTAATACAGAGGAAGAAGAAAAAAACTAAACGCAATGCTGCACAAGCAAGAGCTCTTTTGACAAGTCTTCAAGCATTTCAGAATAGTTTTTTCCCCCTTCAAGTTAAACAAATAAGGATTTTCAAGCCACGTGTGCAAACGTCTTCGCCAGATTTAGCCCCAGTTTGTGCCTCCAGTGTATTGTCATTGCATTTGAGTGAGAGAGCTAATCTTTGAAAACCCTCAAAAAATCGTACTGCTGTCCCGAAGATATTTCCCCAATCCTCAAAGACTCCTCTAACCATCTTGATGATGATGGGGGGAAAGAAAACAAAATTTCCCAAATTGCAGCTGTATTTCCTAATCCGGGCATGGCATTATGTCGTGGCTGTTTTTATAAAACACTAACAAAATATGAACCCATTATTTTGAATACATACGTAAAATATTGGAATCAACATATACCAATATAACTGAAAATAAAAGAAAAAATGGATTGCAGTTCACGTTGTACAAACCCACACCCTGAGGTTACTGTGCTTCCTAATCCAAACAAACATGGCCGCTGGAAATGACATATATCCCTGCCCAACTTGTACAATGAATGCATTTGTAGATGTTGATGTTACTTTGCAATGTCTTTTATATTTTCATACAAAAGAACATTTTTTTTTTTGGGGTGAAAATTCCTGAAATTCCTTGCGGGGTATTTCTTCTTTTGTTTTTGGAAAATTGGATGCTTAGCGCCAATGCAAGGATGACGCATACGTGAGAGGCACAAACTGGGGCTATGTCTGTCTGAATTGAAAATCATGCCTTTGCATCTACTACATGTTTGTCTGCTGTTTGTACATGGGATGCGCAGCGTTTTTTCCCACTACCTGGATAGGCGTTATCTCAGCTGTTGACAACCCGCTCGACACGCTTTCTGTTGCGTAAGCGCATTTGAGGCCGGATCAGGTGTATGTATTAGTAGCGTCACATCAGTCAATTGAGTTAGAAAGGATAGAAAGAAAGGAGGGACCTTGGCCACGCACACAAATCCTGACTAATGAGGTGAAACCAGCTGCATAGGATTCATCTGAGTCACCGCACAGAGTTGTGAGGTGCATGTTTAGACCTGTGACACATCTGCCCCGCATGTGTCCGCCGCAACTGAAAGTGTTGGGAGTCACGGTTTGGGAACTACTTTGTGCAACGGTCTCTGCACGGTTGTGCAGCCTAATAGTCTGCTTCCTGCCAGGTGCTCCCAAGCGCGCGGTGGCAACAGCAGTGAGCTGCTGCCCGAGGGAACGCCTCGGCTCGGGATGGCGATGACGCGTCGTGATGCAGGTGAGACCTGATGAAACTTTTTTTATTTTTTTTCTGCGAGGATGCCTGTATGTCTTTCTATCTATCTGACACACTTGGCTGACTGGAGGAGGGTAATGATAAGAGACAGGAGGAGGGTTTGGTCAGGAAGACAAGCTGCTCGAGAAATTCACGCAAATGTGGGCTGTTTTCCCGAGTATATGCGCGTGGTTGATTCTGATAGCGCGGGGTAGCCTACTTCGAGTTGTAGCCCTGTACGTTTATAGGGACAAGTGTCCTTAGCATCCTGAGCTATGAGCAATATTCTTGTGGGGACTTAAAGTGATTCCGTTGTGCTCAGTCGTGACTTTATAATACTTTAGGGTATTATGGAGAACACAATATATTCTAATATGGGACCCAATGCTGTGATGCTTAATAGTGTTCTTGCAATGTTCTGTGATACAGTTTCTGAATAGGATCTTTCCTAAATGTCATAGTCCTTTTCCCCCCCCATGGGTATGTAGAACCTTTGTTGTCATAAGCACAAGCAACCACGGTGTTTCCAGGGCTATATCCAGGATATTCCCGAGCATGGGAGATAATAATATTCCAGCACCTTTGCCTTTGCCCACCGGCACTTGAGTCAGTGAACTCCGCCCACTCAGTATTTAAATCCACAATGTGACCAGGCGCTCAGTTTCACACTGGAGAACTTGATCTTGACCAACACGTTTGGATTCATGGGGGGGGGGATAAAAAACAACAACCTCACAGCTAAACCCAGATTCTGAGCTATAGGCTGGATAGCAGGAAGGTAAGACCTCTCTTTACTTATGTCCTGAGCACGGGTTTACCTCATAAAATGTAACAGGTTACTAAAGTATCTGCATGATGGATTGGTTGCATATTTTGGACATTGTCAGGGGAATGTAAAAGTCTTTATCTGGTGCACAGGTTTAATGGGTGCTTGTGAAGTAGGCTAGAGGCTTAGAAGCAGGGGTTTTGTGTGAGAATCCACTGGGGATATTGTCAGTCCAGATGGTGTGTTTGAAAACTTTCCCATCAAGTGAAGGGTCCAAATGAATGAAATGGGAGTGAATTCAAGCGGCGATCTCTCACCGACTTTTCTTTTCTGTTACATTTGACTATGAGCGGCAGGTTCACTGATCACTTATTCTTAACGTGTGCTTTCTCCAGAGGTTTCCCCCACCATCTCCACTGCCACGCTTGGATATCTCAACCCAACATCAAGCACTGGGGATCTTTTTTTTTTTCCTGTCTTTCCTTGGGATCTTTTTTTCTCCCATCACCTCACCCTATCT
>CM022484.1:22083382-22098315 GCA_011952105.1 Coreoperca whiteheadi
ACCCCCACCACCACCACCACCACCACCACTCTTGGGATTTAAACTGCGCCCAGTCCGTGTGGTCACCCCCTCCTTCCCAGCGAGGGTGTGAAGTTAAAAGTTGGCCCGGAGATGCGGTCCCTTCTCCCGCTTACTGTGTATTGCATCAGCCTGGTTTCCCTCCAGCAGCTGCTGGCTTTGCCGGCTGAGGAGCTTCCCAACAGGAACAGGTAGGACGCGCCACTCATTGGGATACTAACTTACTTTATTAAACGTGGAGACCCGTTCCTCGTTTCTGATTGGCTGAATCGCACTCGCACCCCCCCCCCCACAACAGCCGCGTTGCAGTTAATTAAAATATTATTTAAATGTAGCGTAATAGGCACTATAATGGCGACTTTAACCTACTTGGTTGGGCGTTAATGCGCAATGTTATATTCATGAATTAAATGGAAATAAGTTATCATGGCGCTATTAGGTAGGCTATTAAATTGTGGTGTTTTTATTTTTATTTTAATGACAGTAGCCTTTAACGTGTCAGTTAGCCACAAAGCTGTTACTGAAAGCCAACGCGGGCTATCCTTTCATAGCCTCAACTTGACGAGTGTCTCCAGATTTCCGTCATAAATCCCATCAGGGATTAACGTTACTGCGTCTGTGGGTAAAAGTGAAACAGTTTGCGGCGTCGTGTCGCTTCAGGGCTGATAAGGCAGCCTGCAAGGTCAAAGGCTCCCCCGTGACAGAATAAAGCACTTTCTCTGTCTTTGAGATAAGCCGTGCTGGAGCGCCGATCGGCTGTGGAACAGGTGGCAGTGTTGGGCATTGCCAGTTCATATTCGAATAAACCGTTAAGTAAACATTACAAAGACCCAACCAAACGGAAATCCATTTTATTTCTGTAATATTAGGCTATACTACTTTGAATTTTGTGTGTGAGCAGCGTTGGTAACAGTGGCACGTTTACTGTGGCCTTATTGCGTTTTATAGTTTTATTTCGGCTATCACTCTTCCTATTAGTAAAGTATAAAGCAGGCTAAAGTTTAAAGTAACAGATCATGAGGTCATGGCGTGAGATGGGAATTAGAGTGTGACATGTGTCTTGCATTCTACACTTTACTGCAGCTCTACAGTAAATGTGACCCACATTTGACTGTGCCAGTGAATATGCCAAGTAAGTTTGACGGGCGTCGCTGTTGCAGTGAATCTGCATTCTGTTAACACTCACAAGTGCTTTCTCATTCTCAGAATGATGATTCTGTCTGTTCTGCTTCTTCTTTCCCCGCGTCTCGATCCCAACAGCTGTCACACGAGGAACTATTTATAGAGGTTTTGTTTGGTTTAATCTCCCCGTGATTTTGTATGGAGAGCTGTTATTTCAGAGGTGGAAAAAAACTGTTTGTCGACAGGAATAGCCCGGGCCAGAAATACCAGCATGGACTATTGCAAAGGATCTTGTTAGGCACTGAGTGGCACCTGTACTTTTCCACCACTTAAGTGGCAGGATTTTTAATCACAAAGCCCTGCATAAAACATTAGGCAACAGCACAAGAATCAGAAATACTTTATTAATCCCCGAGGGGAAACTCTTTAAACAAGCAGTTTAATTACTTATAGTCCAACACACACACACACACACACACACACACACAGAGTACAGTCTACCCATTTTGATGTGTGAGGGAGGCCTGCCAGAGATGCAACGTGTGTGTGTGTGTGTGTGTGTGTGTTAGGAGTTGCACTGTTGCGGAGCAGTGAGTGAGTGAGTGAGTCAGTGTGTGAGTGCCCCCTTCTGGTGAATGTTGGACCCACAGCTGCTGGCTCAAATGGGAGGGAGGCAGGGAGGGGGGTCTCCGTGATGGGATGTGGAGGCCCCCTGGACAAAGGCAAGCACAGGGCCCCTGAAGGCCTATCTTACCATTCTTTACAATCCATTTCGTCTATGTTTCTCCTACAAGTTGTGACGGAGCGAAGCAAAGGTCGGCTGACGAGGCTGACGGTGCAGCAACATTTAATTCAGTGTGATGATGTAGACCAGAGAGGGTGACACGAATGTGGGAAGAGAGCTGGGGGATGACGTGCAACAAAGATTCGACTGTGGCTAGTGGCCCGTTTTAGCCAATCTGCAACATGCAAGCTGCGACTGGCAACATGTAATCATTTGCTCTCACACGGATGTTGTACTGTAGGACTCTCAAATTTATCTGCAATTTGCAAGTGACAGTCATTAGTGAAACAGGTTTTTTGGTAAAGAAAAGTATCAAATATTATCAGTAGCTTAGCATAACACAGAAGTGAAGTAAATCGACATGATTTAATATGATGTGGCAGGAAGAGAGGTTTGTCAATAAGAAAACTATATTCCAAATTGATTGAAAGAATCAGTGAGTCAGTCAGTCCGTCATTTTCTACCGCTTGTTCCCGTTAGGGGTCGTGGGTGACTGGGGCCTATCCCAGTGACTTTGGGCCTTAAGCGGGGTACACGCTGGACAGTGGCCAACTCTTCGCAGGGCATTGAAAGAATCTTATAGATGTATTTGAAATGCTTCTCTTCTGTGGATCCCTCATTAACACCATCATTTGCAATTATCCGGTGTGGCCTAATGCATTAACATGATCCACATGTGATGTGATGTGTCAGATCCTACAGGAGTGAAGGGGGTCGGAAGAAAAGCAAGGCTTTTAAAGAAAGCACTCAACATCTAATGCTGATAATATAACAGTGTAAGAAGATCTGGGTGTGGACTTTTCCTTCAGGTGGCCATCTCTTGCGTGTGTGTGTGTTTGTGTGTGTGTGTGTGTGTGTCTATGTCAAAGTGTGTGAATTGTGAACACCTACTGCTGAAACCTAACTGAAATAAAGCGAAGCGAAAGGCTCCCGTGTCCGCTCACTGTTTGTGCTGCTCTGGCCTCCTTCACTGCACGTGCTCAGCACTGTAAACCCCGTCATTCCCATCTCTTTTCAGAAGCGCATTAGCAGCATGGGTCATCCTCGCTGCGATTTTATGTCTTTCATATCTGACCAGAACATATATTAATGTCCCCTTTCATGCTGTGGTACTAACTTTCATATTGTTTTAATGCTGTATTGTATTTGACTTCCATTGGTCATCTACATTTAATATATTTTTGATATTTTGGATGCTTGTTTCTTTGCACGCCAAGCTGCCCTTTTTCTTTAATAATTAGTTTTTTTCTCATTTCAAAAATGCAATCTAAATCTGATACCTAGGTACAGCATGTGGTCTCCCGTACGCATGGCCTCAGGGCAACCTCACCAGGACGGTACAACCTCAACTAAACTAAGTCACTAATACTAGCAATAAGATCATGATCCCTCACTGGCTTCCCACAATGAACACAAGTGTGCTCTATGGTGCACCCATCCAAGTCAAAAGAAGCACAGGTGGGGGTTGAACCTCTATCTTTGTTGTAGTGGGCAAATACTTTTTTCTCTGCAACCGCCTGGACGCCTCCTTTGGATCAGACTTCTAGGTTGAAACATCGGAAATAAATCCTATAAGAGAACTCACGTTACTTCAGATCATGTGCCTGAAGCTGATTCTTCCCAGTATTGTTCAGCATGTAAATACACTCACCCAGCGCCTGTGGCTGAGTAGTGTCATGCTTATGAAAACCTTTAGCACCGCAGCTGATCACAGCAAATACAAATATATTTATCCAAATATATTAGCGAGAGATTTTCCTTTCCACATCACTTCTCCTGCTTCACATGCCTCCACATTTGTCATTTTGCACATCTCTCATAAATGCCCTGTCTGGCTTTTATTTGGACAGTAAATTGTCCTTCTTTTAACTCCACAGAGCACATCCTGTTCTCTTACCATCACATGCTGACAGCATGATAATAAAGACAAGACAACTCTGCATTTTTCTTTCCTGTTGGATGCGGAGTGTGTTTGAGCTCAAGATGTCCGTCATTCCTTGCCTGTTCTGTTCTGTTCTGTGCTTGTGTCTATGTGGTCCCACTAAGACGCTGTGACGACGCCTGATGGGCGCGTTCCAAACAAGGAGAAATTGCATGTTCCCCGCGATCACACGCAATGCATACCCTTCATTGTCATTTTACATAACGTCTTGTGAGGGTTTTTTTTGTAAGGGAAAATAGCCGGGGTCCGCAGCCAAACAACAAGTTAAGTATGGCTTTGGTAGCAAAGCGGCTTAGAAAATACAGATTCCAGAAGTGGGAAGCAGCTCATTGCTTCAAGACGGTGGACATGTAAAGCTGATTTGCGGCCAGGCTCAACCCATCGTGCCTCTGCATCCGTCTGGACCAGGGTACGATGACATGACAAATCAGTCTGTGTATATGTTGTGGACTCAAGTTTGTTCGAACTTTTTCAAGGCCAAATAAAGTCATGTTTTCCCCCAAACGATTTGTTAAATCATTAACCCACTCTTGGAAACATAGATTTGAACAGCGTGGGGTTCAGACGTCCAACGTCGATACTCTTAACATAATATTTACCTGAGAAACAGACTCACGCAGGGAGGCTTCCTGCCTTGTTGATGTTTGTAGAACTACTCGGCACATGGAGTTGGCTTTGGGCCCTTCCTCTCGATTTCCTATTTAAATTCTAACATGCTTACGCCTTATAAAGGAATGACAAGAACATTACTCTCTCTTTATTGCATATACTATCTCAGAAAACCACTTCTATGCTTACAGAATGATTGAAACCAGGGTTGCCTCTTCCTGTGTGTCTTCTTTAATTTGATGCATGTTGTATACAGGAATGTTTGGCGTGGACTACGCAGAGACATATGTACAGTCTAAACAGTCGTATGGCTCCGTGGGGGTCAATTTGACCAGACCCAGGGTGAAGGTGAGGAGGGCGAGAAGGAGCTGCGACCAAGCATGCAGAGAATTCCACTGTGGATTAATGGCTAAGAGCTAAATTCCAACTTCCATATCCCTAAATAGCAGGTTTCTACTCCACACGGAAAGGCACTAGGGCTGTCCCGAAATACCATTTTTGGGGCTTCGAAGCTTTAGTCAGAATTGCCCGCAAATATTTAAAGCTTTAATGGGGTGGGTGGGGAGCAAAATTACGTATTTATTGTTACATATATAATACATTACAAATGATTTATACTTTACTCACCGTTGGTTTAAGTTGTATCTCCACCCCCCCCACCCCCCCAAAGCATTCAAGGTAGGGGAAACCCTCTGTTGCTGTCCTCCTCTTGCGCTCTAAGATGTCATTTAATGTTAATAATGTAGGATTACTATTTCTTATTTCTGTTTCATGGGCACAAATACTGATTTGGACATAGATTCCCATGGCAACGGTAGAAGCTTCTAAGCATTCGGGTCAGCGCTCAAAGTCACACCATTGCGGAGGCATGAATGCGTATGTGTACTGTATATATATATAAGAGGAGTGGCTTATAGTGCCAGCTTGGATAAAAAGGCTTAAGGGAAACAAAGGCAGCTTCTGAGGGGGGAGAAAACCTGCTGGGAGGTTGCGAATGCGAATGTTTTGTCTCCTCGCATTGCAGTCATGTGTTTTCAGAGCAGACATTATAGTTTGTTACTTGGCATCCTGTCTATCTCTGTAATTTACTGGCTGTACTAACTATGCTCAGTGTCCAGTTACGCTTGCATAAAGTGAATCACGTCCCACTGAGGAGGTTATGAAAGCAGAACTGCTTCCGAACAAGTAGGACCAGTGTTTCGTGTGACATAAATCACCTCTCCTTTATTTTTGTTCTGCTTCTTGCTTACAACAATGCTCCCACTGTTACCTTGTAGAAGATTACAAATGAATTTGCCATATTTACTGCTTATTAAGGCTGCCCTTGGTAAACTTCAGCCTCTGTGGTAATCATGTAGTGCATCAGCATCATAGTACTAGGGTTACGGTGAGGAAGGGCTTTACCTCTGCAGTGTTAGGGTTGGTGTTATGGCTCCACGTAACCCCACACACACCTTTTCATCGTTGCAATTACAAGCACCCAACTGATTGAACTACAACTCAAGTTAAATAGTTGCTGCCTCGGTTAACTATAAAGAAAACTAATAAAAATAAGTAAGATGCAAAAGTAAATGAAAATGTACACTTAATTCAACTTCGTAATAAGTTCTGTAACTTTCCAAAACTGATAATCCAACATTCACGCCCACTTCATGCAGTGATAGGTCAATATTTCTGTCACTTTTCATGTCCACAACAGACTGCGACACTATGAAAGCCTTCCAGGAGAGGCTGTCTGAAAATATGCACCAATATCCCCCATATTTAAGATTATTGTTTCTCGCCGCTCTCTTTGACAGTCGGCTTTTCACCCTGCATTCGAGTGTAGCAATGTTGTGAGGTTAATACAGAAGAAAAGCCAAACAAGGCAGCACAAAGGGATTGGTTTGGCCTTTTGTCGAACTGTAAAATCCTTAGAAATCATCTTCAGTCGATAGGAATTTTAGTTTAAAACCCTTAAGCTAAGACCATGCAAGACGTCGAAACCACAGCGGGCTGAAACATTTCAGACAGAGTAGCTCGGATATCTTTGATCGTCTGCCATTACTGTCGAGTTGTGGAATTAGGCTCCTAATAGCCAAATTAGCCTGCCTTGTGAGAGCAAATGTGACGGAGTGAAAGAGTTCTCTACTGCAAGATTCTTTTATCTTCTGGACAAAAAAGCCTGGCAGTCCAAAGTCTTTTTTTGAAGAGGATGTGACTGGAGCTGCTTCCAGACCCTCTGGGGCCCAAAGGCTCCGGGATTTGTTGTGTGGCAATTTGTTTGTGGTCATTTATTTCCTTCCAGATTTGATTGTTAATACTGTATGCACCACTAAAGCACCTTTATAAACTAAAATGATAGCGACCTTTAAGGAGACACCTAACTTGTTACCCATTGGGGTGGATGGGTCAACGGGGGGCCTACAGGTACATTTTAACACCGTGGCTTCGTAGCGGCTGTCTACTTTAGCCAGGATTAGGATTAGTATCTTTCGCTCTTACTTTAAACTTTTGACCTCCAGGATCCAAATTACACAAAAAAGAGCCATCAACACCACAGATTAGTGTTCTGTCTTCTAAAGTGCCACCAATTTAAAACTGTTAAAAAACAGTGACAACACTATGCAGATTCAATAAATATAATACAGAAATACAGTTTATATAGACAGTTTGTTATTTTTCTTATGAGAGTGTTACATTACAAATGTAACAAAAATAGAGCAGTTTGGTGCTGGGCCACCACTGCTGCCTTGTGACCCTTGTGAATAGCTTTCCTGTGCAGTCAGACGCAACTTTCACTCTGCAGACCAGGTGGGTGTAACTTGGTGATGTGGCACCATGG
The DNA here is from genome assembly GCA_011952105.1 of Coreoperca whiteheadi. Classification (NCBI taxonomy): domain Eukaryota; kingdom Metazoa; phylum Chordata; class Actinopteri; order Centrarchiformes; family Sinipercidae; genus Coreoperca; species Coreoperca whiteheadi. The sequence goes on from CM022484.1 coordinate 22,090,682, forward strand.
CACACCAAGCCTGTCCTGGAAATAGTGCTCGCCTCTGTCTGTGGAATGGCGTTACACAACTATTTATTCAGCCACTGCCACTGTTGGACAGCAGGTCGCATGCAGGCTACCAGACCAGCTGGACTGGCTGAATTAACCAAAAGCTTCACGTTCCACAGAGGAATCCCCAAACCCACCACAGCACAGACTGTAAGAGAAGGCCGTCTGCTGTGATGTTTCACGTCTCAACCTCTCACCATGAGTAAAGACTGAGTGTTCATGGTGAAATAACACAAGTCAGCATTTCACAAGTGGAACACACTTTTTATAATTAGACCAAACGTGGCTTCTGCCTCTCAGAACATGGGAAATAAATAGTGCCAAGCCTGATGCAGTGGAAGATTTTTTCCTTTGACTCAGAAAAGCAAATGATAGTTATATTTGTCATGATGCTGTATTTAAACCTTGTTACAAAGGAAAAAGCTATTGCTAACATTTACAGTTTTCATCCTATTTATCCACTGGGTGCCAGGTGCAACAGCACTGTCCTATTTACTTCTCTCCGACCTTCAGTGGTGGTTATGGCTTAACACTCAGGGACTTGAGTCACACTGTGTTGTACAAACACAGCGGTGACAGTGCAGTTAGAAGCTGCAGGGTCAAGTTGTGAGAAGCGACTGTCTTTGTCAAACAATGAACAGATGGCGAGTTGGTCAACGCTGTGTTTGCTGAATGGCCCGTACCCACTGGTCCACCACACTGCAGAGCCTGTCCATCTTCACAGGTCATTTAGCCTAATGTGGCATCTCAAAAACACACTTTTTGTAAAGGGTCTGTTCATCCAAACTACAAAAAAGCCCCACATTTTTTCATTTAACTCTAGTTACCGGATAGTTTTGGTTTTATTTGGTCAGGTTTTAAGATTCTTTGAGACTTTTGTCTGTGGTGCCCAAGCACTAGGAAAGTGACATTTGAACAATTCACAAGCATCTTATCTTTCTGGAAACAATATTTTAGTTGCTCTTGACAATCTATTGACCTCACTGACGACAGTTTTTACTGGAACTACTAAAAAGATGGTCCCTATGAAAACTGTTTTGGGAAAGACACATTGCTATTGAATTTTTCAAATGTCATTTTTCAAGGGCCGTTGTTGAAGGGATGAACTGACCCTTTAAAGAGTCAAAATATGTGTCTGTTGGGCAACGGTTTTACTTAATGTTTTATGTATTGAAACAAGGCAGAACAAGGTTTATAAAACCCTGAAAAAAACTCATTTGAATCAGAATCTGAGGTAATCTAATTAATCTAACTCCACTGGGTTTGTACTATTTCAAAACTGAGATTTTAATGAGCCCATCAGCAACACTGAGACTCGGCTGGCCAGGCTAAATCTCCCATAGCTACTGCTGAAACCCAGCTGGGCATTAAAATGCAGCAAGGTGCAGGTTTTGATTGTATAATGTAATAAGCGAGGCAGACTCAGAGCCCATGTTGTTTTAGGCAACATGTGAAAAGCCATTAACTTTTATGTTGCACATTAGGAGATGAGCATGGTGTCCAAATGGATGGGTGACTGTGCAGAGAGCCATGCTGTGTTTAGACAGCGGGAAAAAAATGATTTGCTTACCAAGGCGGCTTTGTACAGATTATCGGATATCAGCATAATTACCTGTGCCCTTACAGCATTAGTTGTTATAGTAACAATGCTGGCAGGTGCATGTGTAACTAAAGGTCTCTTTATCTAAAAACCTTTTAGGTTAGCTAGGAATGCCAATGTTGGTTGGTTGGTCCACCACTTTGGTCCCAACTGAAATATCTCAACAGCTACTGAATGGACTTTTGTACCGACTCATGGTCGCCAGAGGATGAAGCCTACTGACTTTGGGGATTCCCTGACATTTCCTCTAGCACGACTATGAGGTTGACATTTTTGTTTTTTAGTGAACTGCCTCCACGTCTGTTGGATGAATTGGCATGAAATATGATACACACTTTTATGTCCCTTTTATTGTCATGAATTGTCAAGGTGATCCGTTAACATTTCATCTAGTGACATCATCAAGTCAAGATTTTAATTTGCCTTAAATGTTGGTTCATGGCCAAATACCTGCAAAACAATCTATACTATATATGGCATTCCCATCAGCCTCAACTGCACTTAATGATTGTTAGCACATGTTAGCATGGTAAACATTACTTACTATGAAAAGGGTCAGAACACTGTAGCTCCCTTGAGTGCAATTTATTGGCACATCCACCAGTGTTTCAAGCTAATGCTCTTCTTCTGACTTTTAAACATTACTTGCTAAACATCAGAATGTTAACATTGTTATTATGAGCATGCTGACGTTAGCATATAGCTCAAGTGTGGTGACATGAGTTTATGGGCTTGAGCTTCCTCGTTTGTCCAGGCACCAGCATTCTCCTTCTCTGCTCTTTCTGTTGCAACATGTTTCATCAAAAACTGTACCTGAACACCTACTTTCGATGGTGAGACATGCATTTTTGACGTGGTTTGAATCCCAATTAAATGAATGATACTCACACACCTCCAGGACTAATTTTCACCTGATTTCTCTTTTCTCCTCAGGTTGGACCTTCTCTACAAGCTCATCCACCGGAGAGAGGATAAAGCCTCAGCATCAGGAAGCCAGCCCCGCATTGCCGTCCCCTCTTCAGCCCCCAGGCAAGCTCTAAAATGGCTGCCCGGTTTCCTGAGACACCAGCCGGCTGCAGGACTGAGAAGAGCCTCGTCAAGCCTGGCGTGGGCACGACCCACTGAGGCTTCACAGATCGAGCGGCGGGTGCTGAGAGCCCGACGCCATGCCCATTCGGGATCGAGAGGTGGTCACCCCTACCCCCACCATGCCCAGCTGATGAGAGTGGGTTGTGTCCTGGGAACCTGCCAAGTCCAGAATCTCAGCCACAGGCTTTATCAGCTCATTGGTCAGAGCGGCAGAGAAGACTCATCCCCTATCAACCCCAGGAGCCCCCATAGTTATGGATGAGTTAGTTGACACCCCCAAACACCCACAGCAAGTCTATCTATATCTCCACTTATTTATCTCTTAATGTATTACAGGTGGTCTTTGCATTAGAGTTTGATGTAGTCCATAACTTTTGTTTGTCTATCTCAGAATGACATTTATACTCCTTATAAATGACTGTGCCTCTCTATTTTTTGTGCTGACTGATGGATTTGAAGATCCATATTCAAGATCATGACTGACTGAATCTTCTTTGAAACCCCCAATTTGACTTCTCCCACCATCCTTTTGCCTTTTGAAGGATATTCAAGTCTTGTCAAATTATTTCTGATTCTCCCTCCTGAATGCTCAGAAGAAGCCAAGAGGCCTCAGTTTGACGTCTTAATCCTGTTAATGTAAGAATGAAGGCTTGTCCTCTACACCATCCGGTGGCCCTGTACTGTCTGCCAACTGACCTCCCCAGCGTTGGTTATCCCGCGGCTCATTGATCAAACACTTAAGCCCCTAATGTGGATTTCAACTTGAACTCAGACCCGAAGCCCTGTCAAAACCAATGTCTTCCCAAAGACCTTGTAAATGACCAAATGAACCCTTTTACCTCTTGTTTTGTTCCCCCCTTTTTGTCAACTTTGGAACTCCCAAGTCATTTCACAACTGCATATACAATTTCAATGTGAACACTTACATCCCTGGAGTATTCCATGAGCTTTCAGTTGAACAGGGAATTCGTCACTCTGGAGAACTTTGTGTTTCAGGACCACAGTTTACATTTAAAACCAGCCACAGCACTTGGGTTACACCCGAGTTTAAGAGCATTCCGAGTCAGGACTTAACCACATTAACGCCACGCTGAAAATGAAAAAGAAGAGGGTCAGTACTTAGTGCCTTGGAAGGAATCCACACAGAAACTGACTTCCCAAAGGATCAGTTTCAATGTTGCATTATAATAGCCTGAACACAGTAGGTGGCAAAGTGAACCCTGGAGCCATGGATCAAGGCTCCGTCGCACCACTGTTGACATTTTCCCCTCCAGAGGCCAAGTCTGAAATATTAGCCGGTTCACGTGATTCATAAGTTCCCCTTGCAAGTCCGGAGTTTTGCTTGACAGTAGTTTAATAAACCCAACCTAATCATTTCAGTCATATGCACTGCCACAGCAGGGGAGGGGGGTGAGGGCTGAGCCTCCCATGGTCTGCACACTCAACACTAACTATAAAGAGCAAGGCATGTGGCTTCCACACATAAGCACACATGCAGCCTTGAAGTCGGAAGTTATGTAAAGGGTCTGTTCACCACGAATACAAAAAACCGCCAACAATTTTCCCTTCTTTTTGAAGCATATTTTAGGCATTTTCCCGAGAAATGTGGGTGTTTAATGCCCTTAGCACCACAGACAAATTCCATTCACCTCCATTGTATTGGGGTGGAGGAAGATATCCCATATACAGATATCTCAAAACTTGGGCAACTGAAACCAAAAGTAACTTTGCTTAGCTAAGTGAGGAATAAAATTTTTTTTTTTTACTTTTCGTTGTTTGGTTAAACCAAACCTTTAAGCAATCCTGTGCATCAAGGAAAAAAATCTTACTGCTTACATTTTACTAAATAATTACACCTGGAAAGGGAGCAATAAAACAAAGTAGACTGAGGGAGTTTTGGAAAGGGAGAACGAAGTGTCTTCTCAGAGTGTTCTTACAAATTAATATTTATATCATCTCACAACCAGGAGTTCCTCTGAAGTTTGTAAGCCCAAGATATGTTTTGGGGCAATTGTCTGTGATTTAAAAACACTAAAAGCTTTTCTTCCCCATACTTCCCCCTCATAATGAGGCTGTACAAGTTGGCAAATCCAAAAATCTTCCAGAGCAATTTGCCATGAGTTATGGTGGATAAAAGTAATGTTGAAGAAGAATGAATAAATAAAGGTCTACTGTTCCTTACATACATTGTAGTATACACAATTCTGTTGGCAGCAACGGGCAACTTGTTGTTCACATGTAGTATTTTGAATGGGTTTAAATTAGTCCTGAGATGACATCTAAAAGCTCTACTGTTACATTGTGGGTTTCTAATGAGAGACCACAGCAACCAAAATGTTAGGTGTAAGAGTGCCCAATTTCAAATATGTACACGAAATAGCATAGCACCATCAAAAATACATGCCCTAATGTTTCCTTTTTTCTATGTATGTCCGTCTCTGAAATGGTGGGCGGATGATGGACTGAGAATAACTGGGGTCAAGCTCTACTCTTCAAGCATGCAGACGTTTGACAGGCCTTAAACTTTCCAAAAAATGCAAACGTGCCTATAAAACCCGATTTTTTTGCAGAGGAACATAATTAAATTACATATTATTTACATATTTCTAAACTTATATTCCAAGACTTTACAATATTGTAGCCTGATTTTAGCTTGCAGAGCGTGGTTGAGTGTTTCATAGTAGGAATACAGGCCAAAGTGTTGGCCCACTTTCTGATTTCTGTGCACAGTCATTTAACTTATTAATTGTTCAGTCACAGGAGTTTTTTTAGCCTTTGTTAATTTGCATATAATTTCACAAACATGAATGTTTGGTATTCCTAAGAGGATTAGTTTAAACTCACCAAATACCTGGCAATACTTGACAAAACGAATGACTTTTCAGTATGTGATCTACATCATATAATAATGTACTCCTTTTATATCTTAATCTGTGTCTTCTGACTTTACTTTGTGTCTTTAGCCTAATTTTATTACCTCAACACTTTTAAATGTAGTCTCTCATCCCCATCCTGGCTCCCTTTTTCTCTTTTGTCTGTAATCATGGAGGCCTGGAGGTCACAGGGTAATAATCAGTGGTTCCTTAGTCTTAAATCTAATCTGTTCAAAGGCTTGCTGAGGTGAAACATGCCATTCTCTCTGCTGTAATGGAGCTAATCAATGTCTTGTGACGGATCATTAAAAGGCTTTTGAAGCGCTCTAAAACCCTGGTGGATCTCTCTACTTTTTAAAATGTTTTATTTCTCACACACGATGTATGTGTGCGCGTTTGTGTATGAGGTGCTGTATGTAGCCTATCAGGACACTTATCTCCTCTGTTTGATCTGTGCTCTGGCGCATTGTGCTCCCAGTCTTTTTTTTCCTCCGCAGTATATATTTGTGTGACGTGAGACGTTGCGTCATGTCGAGTTGTGTGAGAAAACTGCACGACCATTAATACCTCCCCATAGAAACATCGAGAGCGTTCATGGCTCTCTGTTTGCAAAGAGGAATGAGTACAGGGTTAATGTGTAAAACATTTCTGTTAGTTTTGTAAGATGCAGTAGATCCAGGGAGCTCTATTTGTAGGTTTGTTTTTGCTGATTTTCCATTTCAAAGTCACATGATCTCCCTTAGGGTCATAGGAAAGCACTTTAATGCAAACACACTTGTCGATGAATATGACATTCCCATCCCCATGTGAATTTCACTCATTGTTATAACCTTGTGAACGTTGGACAAGGTTCCTCTTGTAAATCTTGCATTTGAGAATGTCTGCGAATGGGTTTTATGATGTCAGTGCACTCCATGTGGGGTCAGGATGACTGTGAACGTTCTGTGCACCTGTGAATATATACATATATATATATAGTTAGCCAAACTATTTAAAGAAAGTTATGTATTTAAGTTATCTTTGTATGTTAATATCTGTATGGCACCAAAGACTATTTATCTCATCTTTTTCACTGCTTCTTCAACAAGAACTTATGGTAAGAAAGTCTTAACTGTAGTTAAAGTGTTACTGTTTGTCAATGTCCTTCACTCTGTAAAATAAAGAACTATACTATAGTGTGATGGAGTATGGAGTATGATTTTAAGTGTGTGTGTGTGTTGGCATGCATTCCTAAAGAACATAAACCTTCACACATGAAGAATGACATGAGGATTTGAAGAAATCGAAATGCCCCAAAGGTTCAAAATAACCACACACAAAAAAACGCAAAATATGTAATTTAGGATATTTTTTCGTTCCATCCTCCTCCATGTTACTATGCCCTTGGTCAAACTGACCCATTAATCCCCAGAGCAGTCAATCATTAAAAGTAATTGCATGACAGAACTAACAAAACGAATGGGGGGCAGGGGACAATGGGAATAAAATGTCAGGACACATATAATCCAGACATGATCTGAGAGGTTAGTGCGATTAGGAGAGACGGCATTCATCCAACTTTGGATGGTGCAGCTCTCATATCTAGAAATCTGGCCGAGTTTATTAATGGACCTAAACCATGACAACCCAGAGTTGAGACCAGGAGGCAGAGTTGCAGTCCTACACGCTTCTCTGCGCTTCCAGAGCAGTTACCCACCCATAATCCCATAATGACGGTGTCTGCCCCCCGGCCACTGAAATTTCTAAAATCAAAAGCTAACAGAAGAGGAGTTATACATAATAATTTTTTAAAAATTATCACAACAGAAATAGCAGCTCAAAATAAGAGAATTAAATGTGGACTCCTAAACATCAGATCTCTGTCATCTAAAGCTGTACTAGTAAATGATCTGGTATCAGATTATCACATTGATTTATTTTGTCTCACTGAAACCTGGCTTGGTCATAAAGAATATGTTAGCCTAAATGAATCCACTCCACCCAGTCATATTAATACTCACATTCCTCGAGGCACCGGCCGAGGAGGTGGAGTT
>CM022484.1:22098650-22128466 GCA_011952105.1 Coreoperca whiteheadi
TTCTCCGGGTTCTCCGGTTTCCTCCCACCGTCCAAAGACATGCATTAGGTTAATTGGTGACTCTAAAATTGTCCCTAGTGGATGAATGTGTGCGTGAATGGTTGTCTGTCTCTGTGTCAGCCCTGCGACGAGTTGGCCACTGTCCAGGGTGTACCCCGCCTAAGGCCCGAAGCCACTGGGATGGGCTCCAGTCACCCGCGACCCCAAACGGGAACAAGCGGTAGAAAATGACTGACTGACTGAATTGAATTGCTAGCGTGTAGTCTGTTTGACTGGAGTTCATGAGTGACAAGGGGTTTGGTCAACAGCAGACAAGCTATTAGTACATTTCAAATCTGGTAAAGGAGAGGAGAGATGGAGGACAAGGGGGAACAGGAGGATTAAAAAAATTAAGAACTCATATATTTCCGTGTTCTCATGTTTACAGCCTAAACCAACAGAAAACTGATTTTTTTGAACACATTTCTTGGAGGCAAAGATGCTGTGAAAGTAGAAGCTTGAGTTGACCATTTGAATCCAAATGTTCCACTTATTCACCTTTAAGTTCTCCTTAAGTGGCTCCAGTGGCTAACCCATTTTTTCCACACTGAATGACTACATCATCACATACCAGTGCTCTGGATGTGCTTGTTCCAGGACCGCACTGGAGCTACCGATGGGTGACAAATGAAAGGAAAAACCAACCTAAGCTGTCTTAGTAAGGTGTTGCTCCACGATGAGCCTCAGGAACAGCTTCAATGATTCCTGTCATAGGTTCTCCCAATCTCTTGAACGCTGAAGGGATGAACATCATTCTTTCACATCACTTTCATACTCATCAAACCATTCAGTGGGGCCCTGTGCCCTGTTTTGCCTTTTAATACACCCATCTGTATGTCATACTTACACAGAATGAAACACTGTATATTCATATTTTTCTTTTGGGTTATCTATTGCATCAAAATGAAAAAAAATCTAGATGTATCATTTTCCTTGAAAGTCAGCCTGACATACAGTGCCTGGAGTTTAAAATAAAGTCCTGAGGGTTTGACTTTGTACCATGAGGTTGTTAAAGTGATTAAACCTTGGTGTTTGGAGCCAAACAGCCACACTATTTTGGCTCAGTATCTATGAATACATTCTAGAAATGCGCATTGCTCCACTGAACATGGGGACACTGAACTGATGTCATCCGACCATCACACTCCACACTTTACTACATATTACTTGGTCATGCATTAGGCTACTTCCCCACATTGTTAGTTAGCTTACAAGATGTCCAAATTCATACTTCAAAAGTATATAGACCAGAAATGAATGTTGAGGCACATATATGTCCATCAATGTAAATACACTATGTGTATCTACTTTACATATGTATTCATCTCCTTTAAAGCAACTATTAACAATAATTTTACAATAACAATGTATCAAATTACAGTTATGTGATAATGTGAAAAGGGTTGCTCGCAGTGATGAACCTAGAGAGAATTATCACCGGAATCTGCAGGCACCCTAAGCTTTACAGAGCTATATATATAGTTTCAGCTCATTGTTTAGCTGTCCGGCCCACAAATTTACTGTTCTGGTTCACGCTCAGTGCTTTCATAGCACAGTTTTTGGCCGCAGCAGGCAGCTGTTACAGTGAAAAAACTTTAAAAATCCATTGTACCCGCCTGCTAAGCAGCAAACAGAAGCTAGACACCAGGGTGGGTGCTTCTAAAAGTTGCCATTGAGTTCCATTATGGGAATTGTAGGATCCGGCATTTCTGGAGCTTGACCCATACTAGAAACCTTTGTCTTGTGAGTCCCCGCAACTTTATGGAAGTGCAATTCTAAGTCACTGCAGTACCCCAAACTGAGGGAACAGCGGCGTTTTATCTGAAGGGCAATGCTGCCTCTTGCAACCGCCAAGATGGTTTTATAAGGCCCTTCTCAGGTTTTTACGTGCACAAATAAGATATACACATTCCTTCTCTGTGTTTATATTTCACCCCGTGGTTTTCTGTTATCACTTTACTCTCGCGTTTTATCACTGTGTAAATAACAAATACCAAAAGGTTCACCAGCATGAATTATGTCATATTGCCCTGCCTGCATCAGAAGTATGTCAGCCAGCAGAAAGTGGACCATCATAGTCTTCCATTCACGTATGATGAAAGAATTCCTGTCAATCAGCAAAATAACTAACATCCTCAAAAAAAAAAAGAGCAGAGAAATCATGACAGTCAAGAGCACGTTGTGTCTACAATGAAAACCACTAACCTGAAGCGTTAGTCAGGTCAAGTGACTGAAGATAGATGACTTGTTGCAGTGATTTCTAACCTAGTGGAAACTCACAGGAGGCCAGATCTGGTTCATGTTGCCTAATGGAAAAAATAAATTTTTTTACACGGCAGAAATGCACAAACCTGAGAGCAGTATAATGTTCCACAAAATTCAGTGGATTGCAATCCTGCGGCGAATATACTCAGTGTAAATCAGAGATCTGACACTAACAAAAGAGAGGGAGAAGTGGAAGAAGAGATGTACGATATATGCGTAGAGGTTAAATTAAGCTCTGTGGCCACAACTGCAAGTTGGGAGGTATTTATCCTTCAGAGCAGTCTGAATCCTTGTTAACATGGATTCACTAAGGCTCTGGACAGTTTGCATAGAGGTCTTGATATGTGCTGATTTAAAAGCTCCAAGAGATTTTCCAGTAGATGGCTATTGCAAACAAAGTATATCCAGGTCATTGTTTGCTCTTGTCAAAAACAAAACAAAAACTACCACTGACAGGATGTGTCCCACACTACATATTCTACAAGTAGGCTACTATATTTTATATAATGGTTTTTCAGCGAGCATACAAGAAGTGACTATACTTTTATCCGATCAACAGTGCAAACCCCCAAAATATTCACGCATATTGCGCTCTCTGACACAGCCAGCAGACATGAAGTAACAGCATCGACTTGGAGTCCTGTTTTTGTACATTTGAAGGTGGGGTATGCGATTCTAATCCAATACACGTCTTTTTGTCCAATTCCGTGAATATCTCCTCATGGTACGCTAGCTGACCGTTCTGCTTGTGCACTGAAAAAACTCCAGTGTTTTTTCCGGCTCTGTAAATGGGACACAAACAAAGTGTCTCGGACCGGGCCACACAGCTCTATTCCAGCCATGATTTGTGTGTCAGGTAACGTTAAAATTACTTATCCACGGACATTCAGCTCACTTTTTAGTTAGCCAAGATGTGCCGTTGTTGTGATGTTTGCTATGGTAGCAGGAGAGTTGTGAGTTGCTGTCTGGAGCTGGTTTGCTGGCTCTGGGACAACACAACTCAGGCCCAACCTTTATATAACTTATAATACACTAATATACTGTATCTCCAACACACGTCCAGGCCCATACTTTGGACTGAAACACCTGTTAAGCTCAAATGCACATGTAGGCTATGTACATTTGACATTGTTGGAATGCAACTGATATTCATATTGGGAGTGACTCGCAAGAAGTGCTTGCATGCTACACCAAGCATGCAAGCAATTAAAGGAATACTCCACATAACATCATCTTCATCTGCTGTTGATCGATACATTCAGTATGTTCCAAACTCTAATAGTTTCTACACAACAATGGTGGAAGTAGTATTCACAAAATCCTGTATTCAGATTATTTTGCAGAATGGTCCATATTGATGGAAGCATGTAAGCAGTACTTTAATGTTCCAGAGTTGGTCACGGTGTAGCTAATTCTAACTGCTTTATATAGTTTTTGGAAGTTTAATCTATAGCATTGCATCATATTTCATTGAACTAACCATTTGTTTTATATGAAAAATTTTGATCTTAAAAGTAATCAGCAAATATGACTTTGGGAAAAAATATAGTGGATTTTTAGTGTAAAATAGCTTACAATAAAAATACTGCATTACAAGTAAAAGTCAAGTATTTAAATAAAAGGATGTAAGGATGTACTTAACATATTAAAAGTATAGGTACTCAATGTAGAAAAATTTCCCCTGTGAGTGTTTTTTTATTATAATATTATTGGATCATTATTACTCATGCATTAATGTGCAAGCAACATTTTTCTTTTGTAGAATGTTGACATGGAGCTGATGTTGAACTATTTCATGTAGAGCTGTGAGACCTTCACAATGCTGGTTTTGTCTAACCAATAGTTCAAACCTCAAAATTATTAAAAGTAAATAAAAATTATTAAAATGATCACAGGAATCTAGCAGCAAATCCTCACATCTGAGAAGCTGAAACAATGCAATGTTTGGCATTTTCGCTTGAAAAATGACTTAAACAAGTATAAAAATGATATTCTGTCAATTGACTAATTGGTTTATCGACTAATCATTTTAGCTCTACTTCAGAATCACAATCGGAACAAGAATCAGCTTTATTGCCAAGGAGGTTTACACATACAAGGAATTAGCTTTCGTAGTTTGGTGCAAAAACAATGAACATAGTAGATATATAAAGTAAGATAAAGCAAGTACTGCAGGTCAAGAATCATAAATATAAAATATAATTGACAATGAGATACTAAAGAATATGAAAATATTTTAAGAAAATAATAAAGAATATGTACAATATGACCGTTATTTAAATTATAGTTTGTGCAATGTGCAAAATATTTACTGTACTATAAGGGTGGTTGTGGTGGTGCGGTATGGGAGTCAGTGTCCCAGTGGGTCCCAGGCCTTGTTTGGTGAGTTTTGGTCCTGATGGGCCGCAGCCTCCTGCCGGAGGGGCGTGTCTGAAACAGTTTGTGTCCAGGGTGGGAGGGGCCAGCCACAATCTTTCCTGCCCGCCTCAGGAAATAAGACGGAAAGAAGTCTGGTGAAGTAGATCCCCTGATGTTCATGAGCTCTTCTCTGGTGAAAGAGCTCCGGGTATCACAGCAGAAAACTGAATTTGCAAACAAAACAAGACAAACCAACGCGCACTAAAACACAGAGGCAGCCATCTGCGGCGACATCTTGAAAAATCTCTTTAAATCATAACAAAGCACGATATTTCATAAGCTCTTTATATGTTTGTTGTGCAAAATGCACAATTTGTAAATTTGTAAAGACAATATTTTCTTCTGAGAGTAAAAGTACATCAACATTGTACTTAAGAATAATACTTGAGTAAATGTAGACTACTTAGTTCCTTCCCATCACTACTACACAACATAGCTAAATACTATGATCTCCTCATTGAGAATAGCTATTTAGTGCTGTATTAGCAAGGCTAGGATTATTTAAAACATACTGAACAGATCAACAAGAACATTTCTATGCACAAGGCACTTTTTTGTCTTGCCTTAGAGTTGCCATTGGAGTCCAGTACAATTGCTGTGAATCCATGCCGAGTACCGTCTTCCTCGAAAGAAGCAAGCTACAAACTTTTCAAAGCCACCTCTCAAGACTACAGAGAATTTGTTTCACAAGAGATGGATTGTGAGTATAGTATTCCTTTGACGTTTGAATATCGGCAAAACCCAGAAATTAGCTCTTTTTTTGTCCATTTGTTCTTTAAACAATATGTGATACGATCGAAAGCTCCTCAACAGCTACTAAATGGACCTTGAAATGAGATTGTTTTGTCAACAATAATTATTCACTAAATAACAATGGGTTTCTCACGTTTACATTTTAAAAGACTAAAACCTTAACCCAGCGTCGTTCAAAGTGCCATTTCTTTCTGACTTCACACTGATTTGCAGTTTGTTTTACTGTATATAGGAGCTCTTCAACCTACATGCTGCATCTGCTGTATACATACTAATATTCCAGTAAATTATCTCTTGAATGCTACACCCAATATAGCTGTCTTAGGAATTTACTAAAGTTATTTTCGAGAAGTCCTGCGAGATGGTATGGTGAATTTTGCAGTGCACTCAGTACAGTGTGTGTGTCTACCATAGCAATATCCGCCTGGATAAGAGGTTGAATGTCACCTAGCAGTGAGCTGTTTTGACTATTATTGAATGATCCAAATGGAATGACTATAGCTTGTCAGTCAGTCAGCTATGGTTTGATACATTGTCTGTATAAAAATATCAGTGACTTGCCCAGTGTAGCTATACAGAACATTATGCACAGTGGCTATCTGCTGACAACAGTTAAGGCTGTCACACTGAGATAAGGTAGAACTAGATAAGGAAGAACTAGAGATTGGTTTCAAGGCTGTTGGGTTGCTCTGCTCCTTCAGATTCTAGATTATAATTCATATGATCCAAACCTATGGTGACTGGGCAGCTAGGGTTCTTGCTCAATGACACTTCAACAGCACATAGCTGTTACTGTGATTGAACCTTGACATACTGGGTTTTTCAGCTGACAGGGTTATATTACTTCCAATGCAATAAACATGTTTAATGTTTCAAGGAAAATTCCACCATCAGGTACTTTTACATTCCCCAAAATTCAACATGCCCAATGCTGAATTAAAAAAACTGCTAGTAGGTGAAAAGATTAGTTGTACAAACATATGTGGCTGCATTGCATTGTGGTCTATTTCTGGGTCTAGAAATCTGATTTTTTTTTTGCAGATGATGTATAAACATCAGAGCCAAGTCAAACCAAAGCTCTGGCTGTTAAAGGGGCTGACAGTGTTTAGATTAACACTTTGAGTAGCTAAACATTTCTCTTATCTGACTCCATTGTAGTGCTGCGGGAAATATTGAAGTGTGACAGCTCTTTTTCTACACTACACAATTTATTTGCTGAAAGTGCCACAAAATGTGTCCAGTAACCCAAACATTACATTGCCAATAGCTGTTTTTATTTCCTCACAATGGCATTCAGCCAGAGTAAACAGATTATATTTTCAGGGGCTGGTTCACCTAAATTACAAAAACATATTTTCTCATTTATCTATAATGGAATCTTGTGATGCCGAAAAAGGTTTTATTTGCCCAGATTGGAGATCTTGATCTCCGAGATATCCGCCTCTAGCACTGCACAATGGAGGTGAGTGGAATTTATTTTGAGGTGCTCACATTATTAAAAAAGAAAATTAACAGCAACGTCTCTTTCCAGAATTTGTGGAAAATTCATAGTGAGTGAGTTTTAGAGCAATTAATGTGCATGTCGTTAAAAAATGTATAATTGAATGAAACAATACAGAGCAAACATTTGCTCTGCAGAAATGCTGCATTTGTTTGATTCACTCCCAAGTCGCCTCTGAGAAGGTCAGCCAATCAGCAACAACCACAATGGCGGATCGGCTTATTCTTTACATCCTGCAGCAGCCAGCATTCTTTGATAAAGCCCAGAGCTGGGTTTTCAAATGCAGGGTTCTCATCTCCAGGATGTATTAAAACGATCTCGCCTTCATCTGGTCCTTTTGTGGTCCGGAACTTTATTGAAATAACAGAGGGAAATGTCTTAAAGAATAGTTCGGCATTTTAAATAAAAAGCCTTGTTGATGGTAGGCTTATTTTTTAACTCTAGACATAGCCACGCTAGCTCTTTCACCCTGCTTTCAGTCCTTATGCTAAGATAAGCTAATTGCCTCCAGGGTAATTTAAGCCCTGGTGATTTGAGTTTACCAAGAGCTCTGGATAATCCACAAAATACACAGTCAATGGTTGTCAGAAGGGCTATTTCTTTGGTAGAAAGTCATAAATATACTTTCTTGTAATGTGGGAGAAGCTACCCTTTACGCAGTGTAAGAAATGAAGGTTATTTTGTTAAATGGATTAACAGTGTGACAATAAAAAATGGCTAAAATTTACTTTGTTTTTGGTACTACATAGAGGAGTAGTTTGACATTTTGGGAAATAAACTTAAAGAAATTACATAAAATGTGTCAGTTATTAAAATTTAGAGGTGCGGTTAGGATGATTTTTTAGCTTAGAATACAAGGCTAGCTGTCCTCTCCCTGTTTCCAGTCTTAACGCTAACCTAAGCTAAGCACCAGCTGAGAGTGGTATCAATCCTCTCATCTCTTGTTAAGACAGCGAATACCTGTAATTCCCAAAATGTCGAACAATTCATTTAAGATGGGGGTTTTTTTTAATCATACAGCACTTCAAACTGTTTTACTACTGTTCATACAGTAAGCGGCAGTTCATGTAGAACACTGCATGATAATGACAATAACTTCTGCTGCTTCAGTTTGCATACTCGGTTGACTAAATAATAACTCAACACAACAAATTGTGAACAGGGGTAGCCAAACGAGTACTCCTCAATTAATTTTTATTTCACCAACTATCAGAAGCCTTTTTGCCCTTTGGTCCAGTTAAATTCGGATTCTGCTTTCAGGAATCACATTCCATAGTTATCTGGTGTCAGGTGGGTTTTGCTGAAACAGGAATATGGCAGTGAGTCACTGGCTTGAGCAAAGGACACAGGGCAGGGATTTGAAAAGAGGTTAGTGTCCTTGATAAACCACATTGCAATTATTCGGATCCATGCATAGCCTCACACACCTACAGGGAACATCATATTAGACACTTAAAAGAAAGAAAAAAAAAGTAATGAAGAAAGGTGGCTACATCTAGCCTCAGTGTAGACAATACAAGCAGAAGTACCCGCAGACATGAACACACAAGGATTCCTGTTGTCATTTTTCATTTACTTTGAATGCATACAGAGAGAGAACAGAATGAGGTTGTCATAATATACCACCACAGGAGGCAGATGCATTTTGGCTGCTACAAGCTTTCGGTGAAACACAATTTACCTCCAGCGATCACTGTTTTAACTTGTATAAGTTGGTGGAAACAACCGTGGCATATAAGCCACACATTCCTACTCAGGGAACATTTGAGACAGGGCAGGGGAAACTAGACATGACACTGCAATTACATCTGCTGTCAAACATAGTTTGCATGTTCTGAGAGGCGGGGGGACTTAACCACCTGCCCCACATCTCTGCAGCTGTACAGTGATTGACCGTAATCGTGTGGTGTAAATTTAGACATTCTGTAGGTTCACGGGCTTTCAGGGTCAGAAGGACGTGGCATTCTCAAGGTTGTATATTACAGGCTGCCAAAATAGCTTCATTACCTTAAACATTAAGCATACAGTGAGGATTACCTAACATCCATATATGTTCGAGGTGCACTCTGGAACTAATATACTAGCATTTATACCATGGCCACTAGCCACCAATCAATAGAATAATTTAAAACATATACAGCAAATAACAATTGTGCACCTGGTACACTGATTGGCCAACCAGTACCACCATTCTACACTGATAGTGTACTGTTCACTCTTTATTAACGCTGTCTCTGCTTAAAGGGTCAGTTCAAGCAAGTCTCACGCATACACACATTGCGTTTTTTATCAACATAATGAGGAAATGTTGGTGATAATCTGGCAGGTCACAAAATGTTGAGATTCCAGAAGGACTCCATGTTTCTATGGCTGCACCACTCCATAAAGTGGAACTATTCTACATGTCTTGGGCGTCCTTTGACATATTTGGTATCATAACTAGCTAGCAGCAGCTTTGCAGACGAGGAGGACAAGCAGAGCATGATCACAGCCCATAATCCAGTGAAAAGACCAGTTGTTGGTGGGCGGAAAACAACAGCGATACGATAATGTCGGTTTAGATAGCAGGTTATTGTTGTGTAACTTTGTCTCTGCTCTAAAAACTGATTATGTTGACACTGAATTGGAGTGTTAATGATATGGCAGGATGACAGAAAGATTAATAACAAAACTAAGAGCTGGCAGGGGTCTTCACTTGTTGACTGAGTTATAGTATGAAAGTACTTTGTTGTTGAAGTGGACTGCATTATGAAAAGATTTTCTGTTTGTGATTTCACAAACTACAGTTATAAAATCACCATAAAGTATGATCTAGCAGTGTAAATAACGATGAAAACATTACAAAATTATATTTATTCTAAGACATTAGAATAAGGATCTCAACCCTGGTACTTTTTCATACTCATTCATAGAGAAGAGCTGTTTATACTAATGCTGAACAAATAAAGTACACAGACATTTTCTTCATTTTTTTAGCTTCTCGCTAGTCATGATTCTGCGTCTTTATTCTCTTTATAGGACAATAATGGCTAACAGCAGTGCAAACTAAATCAGTGCTTCTAGGTGTGTACTGTGAAGAAGAGAGCATTGCTCTCAGTGAAACTTCCTTGGAAGTAGAAGTTACAATAGTGCTATTGCTGTACACATTTTGACCTGAAAGTTTGTTGGGATTTACCAACTATATGGTTCACATACAGGGCGCCATTATGTTGGGGTTTACACATGGCAGTATCGTTAATTAGATTTGGCTATTATAAATAATGCTTTAAATTAATAAAGACTTCGGGGCACCACCTTATTAAAGGAAAATGATAGCAAAATAGTTGATTCAGTCTCATAAAATACACAAAACTATCAATTTGGAACTCAGATTAATAATTAAATCAATAACGATAACCCAAAATTACCAGTAATAGCCAGTAGGTGAAGGATTTGGAATTCAAACATAGAAGAGGTTGGCAAATGATTCACTCTTGTGCGACATTAAAGAGACAAGCATAATTATACATAATCATTTATTTACAAAGGTAAATAAAGCAAAAACACTATGAAGACTAACTAAATACATTAAACTACAGACAAAAAAAGTGTGTGTGTGTGTGTGTGTGTGTGTGTGTGTGGATGTTTGCACGTAACATGGATCAAACAAAAAACGCTAAATCAAGATGGCGGGGGGCCATAAAAAGATAGTGTAGCTAAGCATTAGCTGCCTGGCTAGACAAAGGAGCGTTTGAAGATGGCGGTAAGCCATGTAGCTATGAGAGTGGACTCTACTAAGGTTGTATTAACACAAGCGTGGGTTTGTGTGCTAGCAGATAAAAGTGATCTGTACGCTAATAGTGCCTAGTTAAAAGGAGTTAGTTAGCATGCAAAAACCCTGTGTGTAGCATCAATAACTAACATCAATTTAGCAATGGCTACCAGATTAACGAACAGATAAGAATCACAATGATAAATCTTAATGAACTCACATCAGTAAGGTCACATATGCAAAGTTACTAAACAGTTATGTACTACGCTAAGCACCCTGTTTAGCTAACATGCTATGCCCAGTGGTTTGTAACCAATCCCTTTTTTTTGTTGGTGTTGCTCCGCATGCTGGCATCTCTCCGATCGGGCCATGCGGGGTTGTGGTTCTGCTGTGGAAAGCAGCTGTTGGTGTGCATGGAGACCATGTCTGTCTCAAAGCCTGCAGCCGGTCGTACTCGGTGTGGTTAGCTTTGTGCTAATTGGCTCAGTTACTTCTTAAAGTTAGCCGGCTGGCTTGCCGCCAGCTTGTTGAGGCTTTTTGTTGGCTCAAGGGCCAGCAGGAGAAACGACGTGTGCCTCCGCTCTGGATGAGCACTGAGAAGAAGAAAGATGCCTCCACTCTGGAGGGCGAGCGGACATGCTTTATGGATTTGGTGGCTTCCGGGGCCACACGTCCATTGGAAGTAACTAGATATACTACAATTTTGCCATTGTCATCATAATTGTATGTACTGTGATTTACTGCTATGAATCTATTCTGTGCACACGACATTTATTGCATGTCTGTCCGTCCTGGGAGAGGGATCCCGCCTCTGTTGCTCTTCCTGAGGTTTCTATAATTTTTTTAATAGTTTTTTTTTTTGTGGGTAGTTTTTCCCTATTCGAATCGAGGGTCTAAGGACAGAGGGTGTAGTATGTTGTACAGATTGTAAAGCCCTTTGAGGCAAAATGTGATATTGGTCTATATAAATAAAATTTAATTGAAGTGAAGTCAATGGTATGTTCACTTGTCTCAGGGAATGTGGGAAAAATGAGAATGCAGTCCTTTTAACAAGTTTCAGTAATTTTCATCGTAGGTACACCTCAACTGTGAGGGACAGAATCTAAAAAAAAAAATTTAAAAAATCCAGAAAATCACATTGTATGATTTTTAAATAATTATTTTCTATTTTATTGCAAGAAATTATTTGATACAATATATAAATTAATATTTGGTACAGAAAACTTTGTTTACAATTACAGAGGTCAGACGTTTCCTGTAGTTCTTGACCAGGTTTGCACACACTGCAGCAGGCACTCCTCCATATCTTTCAGGTTTTGGGGCTGTCGCTGGGCAACAGAGTTTCAGCTCCCTCCATAGATTTTCTCTTGGGTTCAGTTCTGGAGACTGGCTAGGCCACTCCAGGACCTTGAAATGCTTCTTACGGAGCCACTCCTTACTTGCCCTGGCTGTGTGTTTGGGGTCATTGTCATGCTGGTGGACCTAGCCACGACCCATAGTCAATGCTCTTCCTGAGGGAACGAGGTTGTTGCCCAAAATCTCGCGATACATGGCCCCATCCATCCTCCCCTCAATACGGTCCTAGTTGTCCTGTCCCCGTTGCAGAAATGCAACCCCAAAACATGATGTTTCCACCCCCATGCTTCATGGTTGGGATGGTGTTCTTGGGATTGTACCCATCCGACTTCTTCCTCCAAACATGGCGAGTTGAGTTTATACCAAGAAGTTGTTATGGTCTCATCTGACCACATGACCTTCTCCCTTGCCTCCTCTGGATCATCCAGATAGTCTTTCGCAAACTTCAGATGGGCCTGGACAGGTGCTGGCTTGAGCAGGAGGTCCCAGCGCGTGATGCAGGATTTTAATCCATGACTGTGTAGTGTGTTACTAATGGTAACCG
The DNA here is from genome assembly GCA_011952105.1 of Coreoperca whiteheadi. NCBI lineage: Eukaryota > Metazoa > Chordata > Actinopteri > Centrarchiformes > Sinipercidae > Coreoperca > Coreoperca whiteheadi. The sequence goes on from CM022484.1 coordinate 22,111,278, forward strand.
TTGAGACTGTGGTCCCAGTTCTCTTCAGGTCACTGACCAGGTCCTCCCGTGTAGTTCTAGGCTGATCCCTCACCTTTCTCAGGATCATTGATAAGCCACAAGGCGAGATCTTGCATGGAGCCCCAGTCCGAGGGAGATTGACAGTCATCTTGAATTTCTTCCATTTTCTAATAATTGCGCCAACAGTTGTAGCCTTCTCGCCAAGCTGTTTGCCTATTGTCCTGTAGCCCATCACAGCCTTGTGCAGGTCTACAATTTTGTCCCTATTGTCCTTAGACAGCTCTTTGGTCATGCCCTTAGTGGAGAGGTTGGAGACTGATTGATTGTGGACAGGTGTCTTTTATACTGGTAACGAGTTCAAACAGATTCAATTAATACAGGTAATGAGTGGAGGATAGGAGGGCTTCTTAAAGACAAACTAACAGGTCTGTGAAAGCCAAATTTCTTGCCAGTTGGTAGGTGATCAAATACTTATTTCATGCAATAAAATGGAAATTAATTATTTCAAAATCATACTATGTGATTTTCTGGATTTTTTAAAATGTATTCTGTCTCTCACAGTTGAGGTGTACCTACGATGAAAATTACAGATCTCTCCATTCTTTTAAGTGGGAAAACCTGAACAATCTGCACTGTATACTTATTTGCCCCACTGTATACAACCACTGGTGTGACCATTTAAAGCTGAATGACAGAATGTTCACTTGAAATTAATATTGAAATCCTGGACATAGGTGTTGTTTTGTGAAAAATCAGGTATTTTATTGACTCAATGTAAATGTTACAGTGCTCAATGTTTTTTTTGTTATGAATGGTACTGGTGCGTTGTTGTTTTTTATGCTAAAATTAAGTAAATTGAACATAAACATTTTTTTCAGGGAGAATAGTCACTACAGCACAAAGCTTCTGGAACCAAATATTTTGCAAAGATGTTCGAAATATTCACTGTACAACTTTCTGGTGTGACCAGGCCTTATATTTTGTTTTTTCAACAAATCTCATGAAAACACAAAAACCAACTACAAAACTTTCTGGAAGAAAATGCGATGAGATTGCTGGCAGCTGCTGCTTCAAGAGATAACACAATTCACAGACTAATTACAGCATGGTAAACTGTAAAAGGACTTTGCTTTCTAGTCTTCCGATTATTCAGAGCTCTTTCACGCTACATTATCACATTCACACACTGATAGCAGGAGCTAACTGCCCATCAGTACAAGGTAATCTAACTTTCATACACACTCACACACCGAAGGCTCAGCCCTCAGGAGCAATTTGGGGTTCAGTATCTCGCTCAAGGACACTTTGACACGTGGGCTGGGAGAGGCCAGGATTGAATCGCCGACCTTCCGATTGGTGGAAGACCCGCTCTTCCACAAAGCCACAGCCTCTTGGCATTCCATTGTTTGAGAAATTAAATGCTTAAAATAAAACCACGCTTCAAGTGGGCCATACCCACTAGACTGTGACGATGGAACAATGATTTACAAAAAAATTCTAAATGTGTTGCCTGTCTGTGGCACTAAGCCCAAAGCCTAATGGATCCTACAAAAGACATTGTTTTATTATTTACAAAGGTTTAGACATTTCCTAAAACAGCTGGACACTGTAGTTTTTAATCAAACGTTACTCAAACAGGAGAAAATAGTGCATTTTCCGCTGTAAATTATTCCACATTTGGCGCTATAGTGAGTATTTGGGACAGCAGGATGGTGTGTGTGGGATTGAGCAAAAATAAACTAAAGTGGTTGTGTGTTCATAGTAATCAAGGAACATGTCACCCAGTGCAACAGTGTGGTTTATTGGTGCGCTTTTAAAACTTTTTGGACAACAATGGAGTTTTATGGCACTGAGGAATAAAATATATCAATCTTTATATACAGACAATGCTTGTTAGTAAAGTAGGATACATCAATAGGTGGTGTTGGGCTTTTCATGGGATTTATTGAATATAAGAAAAATATTGAAACGTATCAGTCTTATGTTGTATGTGTCTCTAAACTTCAGACTGAACATTTTGGCAGAGCAGACAAAACTACAACTTCGACACAACTCATTCTGTGGAAAACCTGTCTCACAAGCTGCATAACACAAAGAAACTGTGTGACCACACACACACACACACACACAGCCCCTCCTGCCCTGTCTGCCAGCTGTGAAGAGCATACGTGCTGTCTCACACATACAGTCGTCTCCTCACAGACCACAGTCTCTCTCTCTCTCACACTAGTTATTACAGTAACAGACCTGGATGACTGGATTCTCTGCTGTCTCTCTATAATGACTTGTGAAATACAAATGTCATTTTGTTGTCATTAATTCTGTGAAATTCTGTTCCTTTATTATTAAATGCAAAGTTTCAACTTTTTTTATTCACTCAGTTTTTCCTTTTTTAACTTTTGTCTCTTTTTTTAACTGCAAACCTGCAGCACTCATCACAAAAAATTACTGATGATTAAGTCAATCCACTGGTATAGCCAGCTCATCCATGCAATAATTTACATGGCTGTAATGTATAGAACACAGTCAATTTGTACTGATGGTCTAAGATAAACCACCATTGTAATACTAATACCACTAATTACATAAATAGAGTACTTTCTTTATCCCAAAGGGATGCAGTGCAGTGTTAAAGCAGCCATGTCACAGATAAAAATCCCAAAACAAACAACAAACAGTAAGGACACTTTAAGAGGTAAATAAGAAGTAAAAGGGTAATATCATAATTAACTAAAATCTTAACCAGGAACTGAACTAAAACTAAAAAATAGGATCATACTCTAAAAACTGTGTATACAAGGATAGTGCCTGGTAACACACTATACATGTTTAGTGCAAGTCTAGTAGATACTGTAAATTGCCTTGTATTGTTTGGCAAGGTGCTTCATTGGCATTGCATAGATGAATGTTCTTCCTGAGGTCTCAATCATTTTCTTTAATTAATCCTTAATTTTGGGGTAGTTTTTCCTTAGTCGAATCGAGGGTCTAGGACAGAGGGTGTTGTATGTTACAAATTGTAAAGCCCTTTAATTAAATGTAATGTTTGAAATAACTACACAGGTAATATACAGGTATAGCTAAGGGGGTACCACAAGGTTCTGTGCTTGGTAATTTTTACTTACAATCTACACTTTGAATTTGTCAGTAAAGATTTCGTAACACCAGAATGACTGTATGTGAATTAATAGTTTACAGCTAGAAGGTTCCGGTGTTAACAGCAGGTTAAAGGGGCAGTTCAATAAATGCCACAAGTTAAAAGCCCTTAGTGTCATCTATTATTTTATTTAGATGTCATAACATTGATTTACACTATCCATTTGATATGCAGATGATATAATCTTGTATCACATGTGTTTGAATCCAAATGTAAAAAGATAAGACTGGTTAAAGCAACAGTGTATTAAATCTTGCCTTGACCAGAGCACAAGTGGAAAGCAAGTTTTTATTGTAACAGTTTCTCTAAAATGTCTTTTTAATATCTTTTGACAGTCCCAGTGCATATGTTTAGCTTAGTGCCCCATCAAGGTGGGATGCTACTTAGGCTAACTTTCAGGCTCTGGCATTCTGCCAAAGTGGTGTGTAAGCATCGAACAACTCCACAACAACCTTAACGTGACCTCTGACGTCCTGATGACGCACACACCTCCGCCTCTGATGCATTCAATGCCATCTCCCAGCGTCAAAAAACCCTTCATCAGATTCCAAGTGGGGTCAAGGGGAGAAATGCTTTAAACTCCCTTGCTCTGCACCCCCCACCCCCCTTACACACACACAGAAGTACCTGTGACCTTAAACCTAGATTTGCTAGATGGATGTTTAAACCAGTTTGACTACGATGCAGAATTTGAACAACATTCTTAAAATAGTAATCATAATCATAAGGAACATCCACTAACAACTAATAAGAAAAAATATATTGAATTAGGAGTGCTACAGTATTTCACCCTCAAAATGTACATATAATTAATAGCTGTGGTGCACATGCCAGTCATAACATTGCATACAGAGAATTTTGCATATTTGATAAGGAATTACACTTATGTAAATTAATCGTCTTCTCAGGCAAGAAAGCAAAACACTAAAATGCATCCTAGGCTGAGATTTAAAACCATAATCTGTAACTCAGACAGAAAGAATTTCTTGAACTGACAAAGTAGCAGAGTGACTGTAGAGACTCCCACAGTGTTTGAAAATTCAAACTGTACTCAACCACAAAATATCTCCATACGCTAGCAATTGCACACAATAATTTACAAGTCATCAAGAGAAGAATTCTCAAATATCTCCACTGATGATGAAGATGGACACTGAGTTGTTAATCAGTTATGTGACTTTCTAAAAACAATACTGTATATTTGAGGATGTTCAGTCAGTATTTATAGTGCATCAAGGCACAGAGACAGCACTGGTGAAAATTACAAATTACTTTTTTATTGCATCAGACAATGGACATGTCTCTGTACTTTTCTTGTCAGATTTTAGTACTCCATTCGACACCATTGACCATCACATCCTATTACAGACATTGGAACATTTAATTGGCATTAAAGGAACCGCATTAAGCATAGCATTTAAATCCTATCTATCAGGCCGATCTCAGTTTGTACATGTTAACGATAAATCGTCCGAGCACACCAAAGTTAGTCATGGAGTTCCGCAAGGTTCTGTGCTTAGACCAATTCTATTTAAATTATATATGCTTCCTTTGAGCAATATTATAAGGAAACACTCCATAAGGTTTCATTGTTATACGGATGATACACAATTATATCTATCAATTAAGCCGGATGAAACTAATCAGTTAGTTAAACTTCAAGCATGCCTTAAGGACATAAAAACCTGGATGACCAGCAATTTTCTGATGTTAAACTCTGACAAAACTGAAGTCATTGTATTGGCCCCGAACACCTCTGAGACTCACTGCTCTTAATGGTCAGGCACCATTGTATCTTAAAGACAGTGTGCGAAATACCCGTCAATAATCTCCCAATTGTTGTGCAATACCAATCTAAATTTTCTCAATATGTAGTAGGCCTATAACATTACAATATTTAATGTATGCGACTGTAAGCTAAGACAATCTGCTTAAAGAGCTCATTGTACCTTATTACCCAACTAGAACACTGCACACTTAGAATGCAGGGTTACTTGTGGTTCCTAGAGTCTCCAAAAGTAGAATGGGAGCCAGAGCCTTCAGCTATCAAGCTCCTCCCCTCTGGAATCAGATCCCAGTCTGGGAGGCTAAAGACTTTCCTCTTTGATAAAGCTTATAGTTAGGGCTGGCTCAGGTGTGTCCTGATTGTAAAGCATCTTTGAGGCAAAATTGTGATTTGTGATATTGGGTTGTATAAATAAAATTGGATTGAATTAAAAAACTAGCTACTGAAAAATGTTACATCACCAAAACAGGTTCAATAATATTAATAGTAATGGTCAAATTTAATAGTTTTAAACTATTTTTCTCTTATACCACAAAATAAAACACATAAAAGTAAAAATGTAACATTAAAATGTCATTTAGTAAAATTAGAGATTAAGTGCGTGGTGAGGTGGGCAAAAATTAAATAAAACATTTTACATTAAATTGCTCAGAACTTCTAATGAATAACCAGTAAAATATATTAATCAACCAACAAATTGTGAAATTATTTAAAAATAAATTATGAAAAAATATTCACAACCAAAACAGATATACAATCCAGTGTGGGTTAAATTATCATTGTGAAAAGGTAAACAAATGTAAAAGAAACACACCAAAATATAGGAAGTAAAATAAATTTTTTTTTACTATTATATTATTACTATGTCATCCCAGGTCATGTGACTGATATTAAATCCTCAATCTGTACAAGACAGATAACATCTAGTGTTAAGCATTGCCTCTGGCGGTCAGCCAGAATTCATAGAACTGTAGTTACATACATCTCCAGCTACGGTACCTCTGCAGTCAAGAAAAGTCTTTGTCTCTCAACAAACAACCTCCGTTTCAGTGATGTGCAACATACCTATTGATTCAACATGACTTTTGCTGATATTATAATATTGTCTGTTATCTCAGTGTTTTTATTTCACACTTTTACTTTTGTTCTTAGACAAAGCAGTAACTTTCTGTCTGCAAAAAATGATAAATAGGCTTTGTGTTCAACTGAAGAGGGTCCAGCAGTATGCAGTGGATGTGACTTTTGATCCTGAGACAGCATATAAACTCATCATGTCTGATAATGGGAAAGACGTGAATCATTGCGTTATAAAGCAGAATCTTCCAGACAGCCAAAAGAGATGTTCTTTGTTATTCTGCCCTAGGAAAGCAGAGTTTCTCTTCAGTAAAATTTTACTATGAAGTTCAAATTTAAAGGGAAGACTTCCTGGGCTTTAGGAGTGGCCAGAGAGTCCATCAACATAAAAAGGGCACATCACACGGAACACTAAGAATGGCTGTTGGTGTGTGGGTCACCAGAGTGTGAGACCCCACAGTCTGGTTATCCACTCTAATGTACCTGGCCAAAATCACAGCCTCATAGACCCTCAGGGTGGGAGAAGAGAGTGTCTTTTCCAGCAAAGATTGCAAAAACTGCTGTATTATTGGCACAGAAAAACTCTCAGAAACCTCTTTGTGAGCTTTACACCACAAAATCTTCCACTTGTTGGCATAAAGTGATTTAGATTACTGCTTGATCGCATGCCGCTAGGAGTGGGTCGGGTCCCTCAGGGGCCATACCCATAGCTGCAGGCATTCCGGGCTTGGATGCCAGATGTGCCCCCCCAGCTACAAGAGCAGGTCTTGCTGAACTTTGTAGCGTTACCGCTATCAGTGGAAATGGTGGGAAGGCATAGAGGAAGTAATCTTGCCACGGGTGTGCCAGGGCGTCCTGTCCCAACAGACTTGTGTCCATCAGGGAGAACCAAAGGGGGCAGTGGGTTGAGGACTCTGAGGCAAACAGGTCCACCTCTGCTGTGCCATATTTCATCTACCACCTCCAGGTGGAGTCTCCACTCCGCTGAGGGAGGTGTCTAGCGGGAGAGAAAGTCTGCCACCACGTTCTGTGGTCCTGGCAAGTATATGGCCCTGAGGCTAGCAGAGCAAGAAAGCCCATACCAAGAGTTGCTGGGCCACCAACAGCTACAGGGTCGATCTGTTGCCCCCTTGACAATTGACATTGTCAAGACAGCAGTCTTGTTGTCAGACCGTACAAGAATGTGCTTGCCCCTCAAATATGGTTGGAAGTTGTGGAGCTCAAGTATGTTTATGTGCTCCGTCATTTGCTGTGCTGTCCAGGGCCCCCTCACGACTCTTTGCCGAGGGTGAAACATTGGTTACTGCCACATTTGACAGGGAGGGGTTTGATACAATACTTGGAAGGGCGAGGAGGCACTGTGGCACTACCGATGTCACTGTTGGCAATGTACCCAATAGCCTGAGAAAAAGGCCACCAGCAAAAAATGGTGGAGAAGCAGGAGTATGGGCTCTATTCACTGTGGAGTTGGGGAGGCAACCATTTGGCAGGAGTCCAGGGTTAATCCAATGAACACTACCCAAATATGGGACCAGCGCTGCCTGCATGCACCTCTTAAGACCTGTGGGGCTAGGGAAAGACCGAATGCTAGCACCTTGAACCGATAGACCTTGCCTTCGAATGCAAAGCGCAGGTACTGCCTGTGATGAAGCATTACTGGGAAGTGAAAATATGTGTCCTTCAAAACTATGGACATGAACCAACTTTGCTCTGTCATGGCTTGGAGTAAATCTGTTGTACTTAAATGTGGAAGGGCAACACCTTCAGAATTTTGTTCAGCCCTCCTAAGTCCAGTATAAGGCAAAAACCACCCTCTTTTTTAGAATTAGAAAATAAACTGAAAACCCACTTTGCTGTCTGAAGCTGTACTCCTATGGCATCCTTCTCCGGGAGGCTGGCTAATTCCTGCACTTCCATTAGGTGTGCAACAAAGAGGCGTGTGGCGTATTCATCATTGCCATCAGTAACTTTCCTTACTTTCACGTTTCTTTATTTAAAAAAATATTTTACTTGGGAGTGGAAGCACTCATTTGTTGTGTTAAAGGGACAGTTCACTCCAATAACAAAAGTACATATTTTTTTCCTCTTACCTTGAGTGCTATTTATCTATCTAGATTGTTTTGGTGTGAGTTGCCAAGTTTTGAAGATATCGGCCATAGAGATGTATGAGATGTCAAAAGCTCAGTGCCATATAGTCCCATTATATAGTCCCATTTTGATTTTGTGGTGAACTGTTTCTTTAAGCACTGCCTCTCGCCATCAGAAAAAATGAAATAGAACACACATACCTCTCTTGCCAGTTTTGATCCACCTGTTCATGCAGGTCAGCTCTCTTTCAGGTTTGGAGGTGATGTGACCACAAGATGAATGTTTTCATTTCACATTGAAATCACAAAGTAAAACTTATTTTAACTCGAGATTTCATTGAATTGAAGAGGTGTGTCTTGTGGTTAGATATCCAATCACATCTAGAATTGCAGTTCTGAGAGAGCAAACTCTGGAGAAAACAAAAGCAAAACATACGAGATGAGATGCAATGAAAGTTATTAGATGCTAAACACTGGAAGTCCTAGAGGTATAATAGCTCATCTCATTGTTCTCCTTAATGAACAATGTAGTTTAAGTCAAAACTGATTCAAAAAGCTCATGCTCCATTTTATCCAAACATAACTCATTTTTTTTGCAAATGGGATGTTCACTGCAATAAATTGTGCAGTTCAAGCAAGTTCCAAGACCGCTTTTTAAATGAAATACCGTGAATACTGAAGGGAAACACAACTGCTTTTGCAAACCATGCTGTAATGTAAAAGTATGTATTTGTAGTAGATGGGCTAAAACTGCTAAATCAAAAGGTACAGTAAGAGACGCACTGCTAAGTATTTTTTTTTAATGCAAATTGCTACTTAAATTCCATTCACTGCACTCCAAGACAGACTTTGCAGTAGCAGAAAAAAAACAATACAATTCAAAACTGGAGCGACAGGCACTGAACTCAATGACAAAAACCTCTGTACTTTGTCTTAATGTGTTCAGTCTTTCTATCATCTATTGGTTTGTGTCGAGAGTCCACAGTCAGATTCCTGACAAGTCACATTTTTTAAACTCCGGATGTATTTGTCCTCAGTTGTTAGGACAGTGTGTGTGTGTATGAGTTGCTGAGCTCATCCAGTCAGAAGAACAGAGGAGCTGTCATGCCCTCTGGTGGCTATGTTGGAGGCTCTCAGGTCGTGCAAAACGTATCCAGATCCTTTACAATAGCCATACCTAAATGTCAAATGTATGCATTACAAGCATTTAAAATTCTTCCTAATTAAAAGTATCAAGTAGCAACGTACTTTAAGTGTCAAATGTAAAAATATTCCTGTAGAATGGCCTCTTCCAGTGTTATTAAATATTGGATTATTACTGATGCATTTATATGTAAGCAGCATTGTAATGTATTTCAAGATATAAATTTGAACTGCTTTATATACTGCTGATTATTTTAAAATATAACAATGCATATATGTTAAAATCTTAATCTGCAGAGTAACTAGTAACTGCAGCGGGTCAGATTAATGTAGTAGAGTAAAAAGTACAATATTTTCTTCTTAAATATAGTGGAGTAGAAGTATAATGTAGCATAAAAATCTGAATTATTAAGCACATGTGCTGAGTTACTTCCAAGCATGAGCATGGAGCGCCTGAGAACCACTGATCGCATTTCCAATGATATGACTTGATTGTCTCAGTGTGGACTATACATGCGTCATTGTGCTCAAACTGTTGTCCACCTTATTAAAAACACTGAGATTTAGTTTTCAGCAATTTCATTATTTACAAGAAAACATTTCACGTACACCCAAAAGTGCTTGTGCATGGTGGGATTTGTTAGGTCTCTAAATATTATAAAGAGTATGGTCTAGACCTGTTCTACAGAAAAATTGCAATGAGATCACTTCTGGTAGGAATTGGCGCTATATAAATAAAGTTTAATTGAACTGTAACAGTTAAGCAGGTAACACAAGGCCTTGAACCCAGATGCAGACACAGGTATATGATTTAAACACATAATGAAACAAAAAGGCTTACAAAGGTAGGCGGTAGTCAAACACCAGGAATGCAGTCCAACAAATGCAAACCAGTCCAAGGGAGCAAACAACAGAGTGCAACAAAGTTGGCATGGTCCAAACGAAACATAGAAGTAGTCCAAAAATTCTTCTTCCTCTGAGCTTATACGGCAGCTAGCATCCAATTTGTTGCATTACTGCCACCTACTGTACTAAATTACCTTCACAATATATGATCTTGTCCAATCCAGTTTCTTTTAAAAAACCTAATAAATATTCCTTCTTGTTTCTCTGTACTTTCTAAAATACATTTAAAATGTCTCTCTACTAATCCTAAACTTTGTAACTGGCTCATAATTTCTTGTCTTTTTTAAACTTCCCCCAGTATTTTAAAACACGCTCAACTGATTCATCCTCCGGACACTGGCTACACATTCTTGGATGTTTTCCCATAATATGAAGAGTACCATTAAGGTTACTATGCCCCATTCTTATTCTGCTTAAAATGACTTGTTCTTTCCTACTCTTACCATTACCTCTTGACTTAATGCTCGCAAGAGCCGATGAAGAATCACTACATATTAAAAACTATTGGCACCACTTTCTACAATCGTCCAAAAATTCAATGGCGGAAAACCAAGGAAACAGAGATCAAGACGCTTGACATGCAGCAACGACAAGACACAGGTGAAACCAGTTGACACAAGTGAAAACAATCAAAGCAATCAAAGACAGGAAGCACAACTAAAAGACACATGAGGGAGAACTCTTACCAAAATAAAACAGGAAATAACAGAACACAAACCCAAAACATGACACAAACAAGCTTTTCCCATTTACTCTTATTTGTTCCTATATACCAGTCAGTCTTCTATTTAACCTGAACCTCATAGTGAAATCATCCTCCGGAGTTGAAAGAGCTGTTGACACTCGTCATCTTAGCTTCCATCCAGCTTCATCATTTTACTGAGATAGCCACAGCTCCTCCAGCTGAGCCACAGCTCTCTTCACAGTGCCTTCATATGATGGGTGAACTCTGATTTATGTCCAGTCCTTGCTGGGTAAATCATGGTTCAGGGATGGAAAGTCTCCCGGGTGATGCTCCAGTGACAGGGGCTGAGCAAGAAGACTAAACGGGGGGGGTTCTCTGATTTCCCGTTCCATCAGCGCTTCACTCTGACCATTTTGTTCAAGCAACACTGGTTCCCACGCAGCTATGATCTGGGTGTAGTACAAGAAATGCCACGTGTGAAGAACATTAAAAGATTCGAGGTTTTGTTGGAAACATTCTAGGCCCTCTAATGACACCATCCTTAATTGGTGTGCACCACAACCCCTGACACTCAGTGAACGCATACATTTAGAACACGTATCTTTTGTCATCTGAGTGCAGAGCGTCGCCTCTCGGAGCTCTGCTCTCCCGCGGCTGCAGACACACCAGGAGCTTCCTCTCTGTGGCAGCTGCTGGTTTGTCTCCTTTCTTTTGTTCCGTTCTCACACAGTTTATCATGACTTTGTGTGCCTTTTGTTCTTACTTTGTAACGAATGGTACTGGAAGTGTAGCAAAGCACACATGTTACATTCACCCATGTTATATATTACTGACTACTTACTGATTACTTGACCCCACAAAATAAAAACAAGGCAAAAGCAAGCCTGGATGCAATTTAAATACGTTACTACTCTGTGTTTAAACACAGATTATGCTAAACTTTACCCACCAGACTAGCCTGACGTGGTCATCCTCAATTCTAGTCAGAATATGAGTCTGATACAGTTCTGGCATAATTACTCCTCTACAGATCGAGTCCAGACCAAACTGCCCGAGCTCAAATGTTGTGGGCTGGGCTAAATTCGGCTGGCATCCAGTCCACCACCAGACTGTACTCTAAGACAATTCATTGAATTTTTGAAAACGGTCTGATGAAGCTAAAGTTGTTTAACTCTTTGTTAGAAAGAGATACATGTCTTGACTGAAGCTCTGCTTTTGCCCTGTGTTACTTTCTTTTGCACTTGAAGCATGTGCTACTCCCACCAGTCACTGTCCACCTCTAACTGCAGGTAAACAGGTAATGTTTAGTTACCTCCTTCCTTTTTGAAAATGACAAAAGTGGCATCATTTTGGAAAAATATGAATTTCTCTCTACAAATTACAATGCAAAAGCCATTTCCTGAAAGCAGGATTGCCTCAGAGCTGCTATTTTGGAGGTGACCGCTACCCTCCCTGAAAGGTAGGAAGAAAATGTTCACTTTTGCATCACAGTTTTAACATTTGTATTTAACTTTAATTTTTCCAAATAAATGTTTCAAATAGTAATAAGGTGAATCATTATGATTATTAATGTATTAAAGCCACATTAATTAGTTTTTGGACACTAGGAGGCATACGGACATCAAAACTATAGCTGACAGATACACAGCCCCCACTTAACCAGCTTATTAAATTCGTATTTTAAGTATTAGCTCAGTCTTTTTTTACACATCCTGCAGACGTAACGATGTGACGTTAGCTTGTCGCTAACTTCGGTTGGTAATGGGCAGGTAGTAAACAGAGGGTTTATCAGACCTTTTTAGCAGGAAAGGGCTTCTTGAGCACTGAGACTAAGGTCAAGGTAAAAGAGGTTAAAGAAGCTCCATAGAGCTTGATTTCTGTGATAAGGCATAAATTCAATTCAATTCAATTTTATTTTTTGGCGCCAATTCATAACAGAGGTCATCGCATTGCACTTTTTTTAAAGCAGGTCTAGACCATACTCCTTATAATATTATTTACAGAGACCCAACAATTCCCACCATGTGCAAAGCACTTGTCGACAGTGGCAAGGTCTAAGCCTATAGCAGCATAACTAAGGGATGGTTCAGGACTCACCTGAGCCAGCCCTGACTATAAGCTTTATCAAAGAGGAAAGTCTTAAGCCTAATCTTAAATGTGGAGATGGTGTCTGCCTCCCGAACCCAAACTGGGATCTGATTCCTGGGATGAGTGAACCTTTTGTGTTTATCAACAAGTCTCAGATGGCTGAGACCAAAGACAATTTTCCGGCCTCAGCTGGACAATAAAGTTTATTACTTTTTGCTACAGCCCTGCTAGCGGCTCTGTAAAACTATACTGCAGAAGGGCTTTGAACTAAATGCGCTAGCATGGCAACATGCTCACAATGACATGACATGCTGATGTTCAACAGATACACTGTTGAACATTAGGTACCATGTTCAGCATCTTAGTTTAGCATGTTAGTATGCTTCCACTGCTTAATTAGTTCATGTAAACTGCAGCAGAGGCTGATGGGAATGTCATTAGTTTGCAGGTATTTTCTTCATAAACCAAAGTATTGAAATGGAAATTTTGACCTGATGATGGAGCTAGAGAAAACCAAAGTTATTACAATTGATCATGAGAGGATCATGAATGTTTGTACTGAATGACAATCTATCCAATAGTTGTTGAGATATTTCACTCAAAACTCCTTATGTTATCATGGTGGCACTAGAGGAAGGATCACTGGAACTCGGAATTACTTTTTTATTTATGCTATTTTAGTTTTTGCAGTTATCATACAGTCTTAATGGTCATTACATCAGTAATATATACTTAGTAGTAACACAACACTTTTAGGTTTACTTCAAAATTTCAATGTCATATCTGAAGCAGTACCAGTAAAGTTGAGAAAATGTGAGCATTGGGAGTTATTTCAGGCTAGCAAACACATTTTTCTCGTGCTTAACACAATTTACAGAGACACAGGAACCTCGTCTCTGTTCTCAGTTTCTCAGTTCACTTTGAACACATTTCTAAAAGTAATATTTTAATATTTTTACAGGTATCTGTGACTTGCTGTTGACAGCAGATTAGTCAAGTTTCGTGCATTTAGCATATATACTATAGAGCACCCACTCTACCAATACTGTTTCTCATACAATGTTCTACCAACAATGTTTAATTTTCAAGAACATTCCTCAGTATTAAATTTACTGTACGTTTGCTATTACACCTTCCACCAATGTTCAAGTAAGTCCTAAATGCTTCATGTCCCCCTGTGGCTCAGACACGGTATGTTCCACAGACCTCAGCTGTTGCTGCCAGGTCGTACCAGGGAGAAACTTCCGGAGGGGTCTGGGATAAACCACCTCTCCCACAGATCCAAATGAACAGCAGGGTAATTCCACGGTTTAAAAGGGCCATTCCAGTGCAGCAGGCGCGCCTCCTGTAGGAAGCTCTCGGAATAGCGGGCATCTGGACTCCAGCCTGGGCAAACAGCAAATCTTTTTGAACTTGAGGGTGGCGCTACAATATTTTAGGTTTCTTTATGTCGCAGACTTAATGATTTCACATCACTTGCCATTATTAGCCATTATTACTGTAAATTAAATGTATTATTAGTCACTTCTCTATTTTTAATGTTAATTACTATTTTATTTTCAATAATCTTGTTTATAATGTATCATTATTAGTTTACCACTGACACTGCTGTGTTGTATGTAGCATAAGTACCCTCCTCTGTATCCTGTCCCTACAGGTTGATCGGTAATAAGCTCTATTAACTTTAATTTTATTGGTCGTGCATTTTCTATACTTTGTATACTAAACTGAGTGGTAAACTTGATGATATTGATGGCAAGTAGTTTGTTGAGATCAATATGTTATCAGTGCCTTTGGTAGCTACCATATGATACCATTGTGCCATTTAGAAACTAATACTGAAATTATTCTGTATGTTAACAGGAGTGATGGATGAGCTTACCCAGGTGTCTGATGTGCCACAGTGGGTCCAGTGTTGTGTATTTGTCATGAAACACTATAAGCATGGGTGGAGTTGCCACACCTCCCGCCATGGCACTGCTGTATATGTTCTTTCTGGAGACAAAACAGAGGGCTTCATCTTTGAGCTGGCAAAATGCCACATGAGGGTTTCCTTGAAACTGCTGGCCACTGTGCGTACCTGAAATTCTTCCTCCATCCATTTCTCCAGCTGTTTTGTGATCTTCTGTTTCTGCCATTCGCTGATATCTGCCACAAACACTCCGGGGTTGAAAGAGCAGTCTCTGGGGTTTATGCCCAGATCTTTAACTTCTTGTTTCCTAAAGTCCAGGAAGCCCATGTAGGTTGTCTAGGGGAAGAACTCAGAGGAGAGGACGCAACATTTCATTACCAAATGGGAGTCTTTTCAGAGGTTACAAAGAGTCAACTAAGAAAATGACTCTCCAGGAATATTCCATTCAGTATCAATTCCACTAATGGTCCAAAGTGAAGACCCTGTAATTACGAGTTTACAACAAATTGCATTAATTATAAAGTTTACATGAATGGACATCAAAGTCGAATGATACAATACATAAAATACTTGTACACATGCATACGCACAGTTCTATTTACTGACGCTAGCTAATGGTAAAAAGCGGACCAATCCACATTCATTTATGCAGAAGATCTATTACTGTGTTTTCTCCGGGTTTGATTGTCAGACAAACACCCTGCTCACGTGTTTCCACTTTCCCTCATCAACCCTGCAGTATTTAAGCTTCACTCCTTGCCAGATTGTCAAAGTTCTTATTGTTGTGTCATGCTTTATGTTCCTTTATACTTCTTTATATTTCTACTATGTTAATTGTTTTGCACCAAAAATACCAAAGCAAATTCTTCTTGTGTGTAAACCTACTTGGCAATAAAGCTGATTCTGATTCTGAATCATGCCGTTTGCTTTCGAGCCACCTGTACCTGCAACCAACCAACAACCTTAACCCTGGAACTTGTGGCCTACCCATACCTCCCTGCCTGCCTGTAAGTTTCTGTATGTTCACCTTTGTCAATAAACCACTGAACTCTCTCTGTCTGCCTGGACTATCTGCGTTTGGGTCGTCCTGCCTTTTATTGCTGGAATTCACCGGCCATGACAAAAAGACATCAAAATCCACCTGCATGCCGATGCTGCGCACCATCTCATGTGTGGAGGGCAGGTCGCAGTCAGTGGCGAAAGCAGCAGCGTGGCCTGGCTTCAGTTTGATATTGAACAGATCCCTGATGTTGCCTGAAAAGTATAAGAAGCTTTTAAGTGGTACAGTATGTACATATACTCTATACCTATTACAGCACTATTGCCCTCTGTATGAAATATTAGATTTGCCTTTCTACTTTATATTGTTTATTTCATCTTTTTCAATAAAAAATTTTCACAGCAAAAGACATAATCAATACAAAATCAATGTCTCAAAAAAACAAACAGTGTGTGGATTGATGTTTATGGATGTGTGAGAAATTCGCAGCCAGACTGCAGACCTCCACTAAGACTGCATAATCCTATACATATGGTGACCTGTTTTATTTTCTCTGCCAGGCGTAAGCCTGGAGGGGATCTGGTTTTTGGTCGTGTGTGTGCGTGTGTGTGTATCTGTCCACAGCTAATCTCACCTCGCCTACTATTGAACCCATTAGCCTAATATTTTTTTGTGCAAATATATGACTACATGTTCAAGGACCTCTCATGATTGTGGTAATTCACAATTTTTGAAAAACCTATTTTATGGACTGCCCTGTTTTATATCACCATTGACTGCTGACTCTTCACTCCTCTTAACCGGCCAGTTGCGGTTGATCACGTGATCAACGACTAGGCAACACCACTTTGGAATCTTGTTTCCACTAGTGTGTAGTAATGGCAGATTATGAAGCGTTGGGGCTTTCTATCTATTTGTGTTGAAAAAGAGTCAAAGCTTCGGGGCTTCAAACTCAGCACACACAGTGACATCTGGTGGCTTGTAAAACTTATAGGAGCCCTACAAGGCTGGGGCCAAAGCACCACCAGACCTCGCCGATATTAACACTTTTAGTCTCTTATGTGTGGAATAAAAGTCCCAGAAGCCTGTTATTATTAAATCTGTATACTTGTTCAGAAGTGCTGCATTAGATATAGATGTTATTGTGCAATATGTTACAGTAATGCAACCGCAGGGGGGCACAAGCCAGTGTCTTCATGTGCCAGTCCCAAGTCTGGATAAATGCAGAGGGTTTGGTCAGGAAGGGCATCCGACGTAAAACACATGCCAAACTAAAAATGCGAATCATGACAATGACTTCCATACCGGATCGGTCGGGGCCCGGGTTAACAACGATCGCAACCGGTGCTGTTGA
>CM022484.1:22129415-22256782 GCA_011952105.1 Coreoperca whiteheadi
AAAACAGAGGAATGAAGCTTAGCCGCAGTAAGACAGAATACATGTGTGTCAATGAGAGGGACCCAGGTGGAACGCTGAGGTTACAGGGAGCAGAGGTGAAGAAGGTGCAGGACTTTAAGTACTTAGGGTCAACGGTTCAGAGCAATGCAGACTGTGGAAAAGAGGTGAAGAGGCGAGTGCAAGCAGGTTGGAACGGGTGGAGAAAAGTGTCAGGTGTGTTGTGTGATAAAAGAGTATCAGCAAGAATGAAAGGAAAGGTGTTCAAGACGGTGGTGAGACGCGATGCTGTACAGCTTAGAGACAGTGGCACTGAAGAAAAGACAAGAGGCAGAGCTGGAGGTGGCAGAGCTTAAGATGTTGAGGTTCTCTTTGGGAGTGACGAGGATGGACAGGATCAGGAACGAGTACATCAGAGGGACAGCTCATGTTAGATGTTTCGGAGATAAAGCCAGAGAGGCCAGATTGAGGTGGTTTGGACATGTTCAGAGGAGAGACTGAATATATTGGTAGAAGGATGCTGAGGTTGGAGCTGCCAGGCAGGAGGTCTAGAGGAAGACCAAAGAGGAGATTTATGGATGTAGTGAGAGAGGACATGAAGTTAATTGGTGTGAGTGAAGAGGATGCAGAGGACAGGGTTAGATGGAGGCGCATGATTCGCTGTGGCGACCCCGGAAAGGGAGCAGCCGAAAGGAAAAGAAGATGTTACAGTAAAATACTCACGCGTTGTCCAAGAGGCCTCCATATAAAACATGTTTGCTGACAGAAAACATGAATGTACCTTGGTGTGTTTTAGTCCGAGTGCCACTGTGGGCTCATGTTTTTAAACTTCATGGTTGGTATTTGGTACATTGGTACATGGTGCATTTCATAGTCACAATGTAATGTGATTGGAGAGTAATATTCATAAAACTAGCCTATTACATTATTACTTGGTATCAGGAGGAAATGTTCTCATACTTCTTTCTAATGTACATCGCCATATTTCTTAATTATTCTCCTCTCTTATCCCACTAATGTGCAGATCACATAGTTTGGCTGTAAAACTTTATAAACTGTCCAACTGAGCAGAGTGCTTTTTAAAGCACCAGTGACCTTTTAATGGTTCTGACACGGATGTTCTTTATTTCACGAATGTGTTTGTGGTTAATCATTTAAAAAGGCACATTTTTATCATTTGGCAAACCATTTCATCTTTAGGATACGAAGTATGAAATATTTTCACATGGATTCCTTCCTACCTTGACGTTATACATACCCTGCACAATGACATCATCATCTAAGTATATCACCCTCTTATGGTTGATGTCAAGCAGAGGTAAGTAAAAGCGCACAAAGTTGAGCTGCAAAACAAAAGCAAAGTTACTTCACCTCTTTGAAACAACAGTAACTCTACATTGAGATTGTGGAGTAGCACACTTTAGAGCAGGGTATGAGCATGTGAAAGGTATGTATCGATACATGAACAAAAGTAAACCCAGAACTCACTGGATGTAAGAGATCCGGTCGAGAGGAATCTGGCTTCACCTTTCCTCTTAGAACCATGGGGTTAAATTCCAGTATCTTATATTTGATGCCTTTCAGTTTAGTCTTCTCTATGTATTCCCTGGGAAGATGCAAATAAAGTATGATTAGGTAAATATACATTAAAGTCCTAATGATAGGCAATACTACAAGGATATGTGTGAGCCCACCAGATGAGCTAAACACATTTTGTTCTCGTTTTGATCTCCCCAACAAAGAGTAAGCAGTAAAGTCTACTCCAGAAGACACTGTCAGTATCCACAGCGGATGTAAGAAGGAGATGATAGCGTGAATATGCGTAAAGCTGCTGGGCCAGATAACATCCCTGGCTGTGTACTAAGAACATGTGCCAATCAGCTAGTTGATGTTATTACTGACATTATTTAAATCACTGTCACAGGAGATTGTTCCCACCCGCTTCAAGACAACCACCATCGTCCCTGTACCTAAAAAGTCTGCTGTCTAAATCACTACTGCCCTGTGGATCTCACCCCTATTCGGATGAAGGGCTTTGAGAAACTGGTTCTCGAGAACATAAAGAACAACATCTCAGCCAGCCTGGACCCTCACCAGTTTGCTTTCAGAACCAACAGATCCACAGAGTATGCCATCTCCACTGCCCTCGACTCAGTCTTCACACACCTTGAGAACAACACCTACATCAGAACACTCTTTGTTGATTTCAGTTCAGCATTCAACACAAGTCTCCCCCATGAAACTGATTGGAAAACTTAGCACTCTGGGATTGAGTACCAAACTCTGCAACTGGATATTGGACTTCCTCACAAACAGACAGTTCGGAGTGGTGGTCACACCTCCTCCACTCTAGTGCTCAACACTGAAGCCCCCCAGGGATGTGTGTCTCCTCCTGTTTACGCTGATTCACCCATGACTAGAGCCCCACACACGGAGACAACTCTGTTGTGAAATTTGCGGATGACACCACCATCATTGGCCGGATTTCAAACAATGATGAAACTTCATATCAGGACGAAATCAACAATCTTGCAGAGTTGTGCACAGAGAACAACCTACTGCTCAATGTCAGCAAAACCAAGGAGCTGATTGTTTATTAGGGAAAAAAAGGCAAAGACACACACCCCTGTCTACATCAGTGGAGCTGAGGTAGAGCAGGTGAAAAGTTTTAGGTTCCTTTGAATCAGCATCACAGAGAATGTGTCATAGTCATCTCACATCTGCACACTGGTAAAGAAGGCTCAGAAACGGCAGTATTTATTTCCCAAGTTCTTGTTACAGAGAAGCAATAGAAAGCATCCTGACTGGAAACAAACTGGCATGGGATGTGCACAGTCCAGGCCCGGAGGGCTCTGCAGCAGGTGATAAAAACCGCTCAGAAGATCATGGGTACCAACCTACTGAGCGTCAATGATATAGGTGAGGTGAGGTGCCTGCGGAGAGACCAAAGGTCTGCTGTCTGGAAAGAGATACAGAAGCATCTGCTGCCGTACCACTAGACTTTAGAGCAGCGTCTTCCCTCAAGCTGTGAGACTGAATTCATCCCCAGCACTCACCCACGTAAAATAATTTATTTCCAGGACTTATGATTTATTCACCGATATTTTTTTAGGGAACTGTGACAAAATCTCGTTTTACACCTCTGTGTTTTAAAATGATAAATAAATCAACCTCGTATCTTGAGAGCACAAATCACCTGCAAGCTTGAAATAATAATTTCTTGCACCTTTAAAAAGTAATGGAAACAAGTGACAAACCTAGTCAGTTTCACAGCATCGCGAAGAGTAACAATATAAAAAAACACACTGGCGTCTGTGTTGCTATAGATGCTGTTGATGGTTGCCATGGTTGCACCCATATGCTCCTCCGATGCACAGATGATGACAGGGATGACATTATCCGCCTCTGACACTCTCACGGCAGGAACTTGTGCTGCTATTCCAAGGCTCTTCCAGTGATCTGAGAGGAATCAGGGAGGGGAGGTTCAAGGTTGAGATTGTTTTGTGTCATTTTGGATGGTGTGACATAAAAAAGTGAAATTTTACTGCCTACAATGGAAAGTACACAAGAGGAAAACAAAAGTCTCGTAATATTTTCTGACTTTTCTACCCTGTCTGTGGCTCTCAGCCCCAAGCCCATTGGTCCCTACTAAAAACGTAAATCTTCGCAAAGATATAGTTTCATCTTTAAAAAATGCTCAGTGATTTCCTAAAACAGCTGGGCACTGCAGGTTTTAGCAAACATTATTCAAAGAAGATTAAATAGTGCATTTGTAGGGGACTATTTTCAATGTTGTCTAGTGAGTATTTCAGGCTGCAGGACGGTGTATTGAGACTGAGTCAAAATAAACTACAGGTTGTGTATTCATGGTAATGTGAATGAGAAATATGTCCGCCTGTGCAACAATATGGCAAATTGATGTATTTTTAATAGTGTTTGAACAACAATGGAGCTCTACAGTATATCAGGTTTTGGACATGCACACACAATACTTGTGAGTAGAATCAATTCATTATTCCTAGATTCTCCTTAAAGTAGAATGGGAGCCAGAGTCTTCAGCTATGGAGCTCCTCTCCTGTGGAATCAGATCCCAGTCTGGCTTCGGGAGGCAGACACCATCTCCATATTTAAGAGTAGGCTTAAGACTTTCCTCTTCGATAAAGCTTCAGTTCAATTTTATTTATATAGCTCAATATCAAATATCACAATTTGCCTTGAAGGGCTTTACAATCTGTACAACAAACAAAACCTTCTGTCCTTAGAACCTTGATTCGAATAAGGAAACACTGCCCAAAAAAATGGGCAAAAGGGGAAAAAATTGAAGAAATCTCAGGAAGAGCAACAGAGGAGGGATCGCTCTCCCCGGACGGACAGACATGCAATAGATGTCGTGTGTACAGAATAAATTCACAAAAGAAGATCATAGTACAGTATATACAATTATAATGACAAAATGTAGTTTGATGAAAATTATGAAATTGTAGTGTATATATAATTATAATGAAAAGTGTAGATTGTAAAACATGAGGGAAGAGGATGGATCCAGAAGGACAACTGAGCAGCTCCAGGTGATACCCACCGAGCAGGATCCGAGCCACACCACCTCTCTTCCACCATAGACACAGAGCAGCACTGTTCCAGCAGGTGGCCCGCAATCACATATCCAAACTCCACATCTCGGAGGCAGAAATACTTTACCCACTGAAAGTGTCAGTAAGAGAGAAGAGAGAGACGAGAAAGCACAAAACTACGGGAGAGAGAAGATATCGAGTAAGTGCGTACAGATGGAGAGGGAGAAGAGGCGAGAGGTGCATCATGGGATGTCTCCTGGCAGTCTAGGCCTGTAGCAGCATAGCTAAGGGATGGTTAAGGGTTGACCTGAACCAGCCCTAACTATAAGCTTTATCAAAGAGGAAAGCCTACTCTTAAATGTGGAGATGGTGTCTGCCTCCAGAGCCCAAACTGGGATCTGATTCCACAGGAGAGGAGGTCAATAGCTGAACGTTCTGGGTCCCAATCAACTTTTGGAGACTCTAGGAACCACAAGTAGCCCTGCATTCTGAGAGCACAGTGTTCTAGTAGAGTAATAAGGTACTATGAGCTCTTTAAGATTTGATGTTGTCTGACCATTAATAGCTTTGCAGGTGAGGAGGAGGATTTTAAATTCTATTCTGGATTTTACAGGGAGCCAGTTCAGAGAAGCTAATATTGGCGAAATGTGATCTCTTTTCCTATTTCTTGTCAGTACACGTGCTGCAGCATTCTGGATCAACTGGAGAGTCTTAAGGGACTTTTTTGGGCTGCCTGATAATATGGAATTGCAGTAATCCAGCCCTAGAAATGCTATATGCATGGACTTGTTTTTCTGCATCATTTTGAGAAAGGATGTGCCGATTTCTGCAATATTACATAGGTGAAAAAAGGCAATCCTTGAAGTTTGTTTCATGTAGGAGTTGAAGGATAACACCAGGAATTGTTTGGTTTGGTTTGGGTCTTTTCATTGGATTTGTTGACAATAAAGAAAATATAAACCACTGCCAGACTTATCCTGTGTGATGACACAATTTAATTTGCTGTATAAAGATTTGAATAAAACCTGTTGTGGATGTACCTGAGAGTTTGGGCCGAGTGGAGGCTCTGAGCAGTGTACTGTGCAGAAGGAGACACACCATCAGCACCAGCAGCACCAGGAGGACCTGGTTAACTGAAACACAGGAAGAGGCAGTCAGCCTGCCAGTGTTTTTACATTCACGTAAGTGCATAGTTCTCTCAGTATGTAGTGTGGAAGTTTCACAAGTAGTCTTGCTGTTTGTTTTCCAAGTTTCCAAAGAATATACCCCACACAATGTCAGTAGGGCCACATATAATTATTACTTTTATTAGTGATGCCCATCACATTGTTACAAATTCCTCAACCCAAAAACATTCAATTTACAATTATATCAAACAGAGAAAAGCAGCAATTGCTCACCGTTTAAAAGCTGGAACCAGGGACTGTTTTGCATTTTGGCTGGATAAATGATTAAAAGGACTAGTCTGACATTTTTTTTGCTTTCTTGGTGATGAGCTGATACCACTCTGAATGTTAAGTACGAAGCTGGAGCTAGCATACGATTAGCTTTGCTTAACTTTGCGTAACGACTGGAAGCAGAGAGAAACAGCTAGCCTGGCTAGGTTCAAAAGTAAAAAGTACACCTACCAAAAGCTCACTAATGAATAAGTTGTATTTAATTGTTTAATCTCTACTCAAGCAGAAAAACAACAATTTGTGGTTTTACAGGGGACTGTAAGTAGGGAAAAACAGTAGAATTATTCTCAAGAAATAGTTACAGCATGTAACTCACTGGGAAACCAAAAATTGTTGTTTTTCTGTTGGAGTACAGATTAAACAAATGAGAATGTGTGAATTAGTGAGCTTTAGATGTGTTTAACTTTGTACAGCGCAAGGCTAGCCATTTTCTCCAGTCATTCCAGTCTCGGCTATACAGCTACATATACTGTACTTAACGAACAGACATCCAAAAACTGAGTTGATATTTTACTGTAATGTTTTCTTCTCATAGCAGCACAATGTGTTTTTTACACATTGTGTTTCATCTCTAAAGTTTTACTCTTTTCAAAGCTGCCTGTCAGTCAGTCCAGAGGTAAAGGAGGATCAAATATCCATCTGCAACCACTTACAAGCCACTCTTATCATTTCTGACAGCTCATCCAGGTGCCATAACTAATTCTGTACAGTATGCTATCTGAGCAGCAGTATAAACAAATATTCAGGACTTACTGACTTTTTATAATCATTCTTAACCTGCTGAGGATCAGGTTAAAGTTGTTTTAAGTTTTTTATTAACTGAAGTTTCTGCTTATTTTTCTAGCAATAATGTTTGGGTTGCTCACTCATGTTACATCAGCTCATCATGGACAGCACAATTTTAGTTTTGTATTATGACACATTTAAAGCATTCTTTTTTTATGTAAAGCTTCATTTTGGAAGCAAACTCCTCTTAGTATTTTGCATTCAGTTCACACTGCTGTTCAGACACTGGAAGGAATCATGAAATTTAACTCCTTACAGCCCCGTCATCTGGTTACCTCATCATACCCTGCCCCCAGCACAAACACCCTTTCGGTGCACGTGCATGGATGCTCTCAGGTTCCCATCCCTGGCGAAATATTTGGGGGTTCCTTTACTAAAAATGGCTACAACAATTAAACCTCACATTTGACACAACGCAAAGCTGATGCTTTAGTCGATATATGAGTGTTAAACCACATGCAAACGACTATGTCTGTTCGTGTTACTGCCCATCAACAGGAATAGAAGGTAAACGTTGACATTTCTTCTTTGTCTCATATTAATATATATACCACCTGAGACCATAAATCAGTCATATTACATTTGTATGACGTTTTATTTTTACTTACTTTTTCTCAGAAGACCCATATTTCATGTTTGCTTCCAGCGACATCTGCAAACACACATGCAAAACGAGAAACAGAGGGCTATTAAGTCACTCAAGACAAAAGATGAAATATTCCTTGGCCTTAATAATTATGTATGAAGGGTTGAAGGATGTGGCCAGTCCTTCAGTGAAGTATTAACACTAAAACCTGGCAACACAGCTGAAATTGACTTAAAAAACCTTTGATATTTATTAAGATGACAGGCCTCATATGTTTTTGCACAAATCTTGGGGAAAGGAGAAGAAACAAATTCACAAAACATGGCCAAGGGTAAATATGGCTAAAGAATCAGGTCAGCTGGGCCAGCCAGGTTTTTCATAGTCCCTTAACCTGAAGAAGAACATCATGATTGTGAATGTCTGAAATCATCACATGACTGTGCTTTACAAGTGTTGCATCTCTTAGCTGTGGAAGGTGTGGAGTAAAATGTGTACAAATTGAGCGTTCATCAGAATCTCCTGGTGAGCTTTACCTAAAGGCCACATAGAACACATTCATAACAACACAATTAAAACACAGTGCCAAAATGGCATAGCTGCACTAAAAAAAATATATACAAAATATTAACTTAAGTATTAAATGGTTCCTAATCTGTCTTTTAAATATAAAGATTGAAGGTGGATTATTTAGGTTCTCATATTGATCTAAACCTCCTACAGCTTTCTGTACCAGTGTGACTGAGAGAAACTCCTATTTCCTCAGCTAGATTTTTTTCCTGGAAAAAGCAGATTTCTTGACCATGTGTACACATAACCAAGTTTCTAATAGTCTCTAGAAGTAGCCTCTATCTTGTAAGTCTAAATGAGTCTGTTTCCACAGTGGAACAGTTGACTATTTGTTATGTATGGGGCCATAAGCCATAATTCACTGAGATTTATTTACTCACTTCTCTACTTTCAAACACATACACACGTTTACATATGCACTATATTTATAACTCTTACATATACAGTCACTCTACCCACATACTGCTCTTGTAACCCTCACCATGTATATACTTCACCCCTTCCTTTTGGCGTTTACTTTCATTGGCAAAGGAAGTTCCTCCTAAACCTAAATGTTTCTCTCAAACCAGGAAAACCTTTACCTGTTCTCTATTTAATTTGTGTTACACTGCGGTGGAATAGCATTTCTCTACAACATTAGACATTTTTTATAGTGTAGGATGCACTGAACGAATGCAAAGAAATGCCACAGATGCTTTTTTTCTCAGAGAACATTGTGATCACATTCAGAGGATTTCTGTCGGTCTCAAGATTTGTTGAAGACTTAGGAAATAGGGAAACTGTCAACACTTTAGCACCCTTGCGTGGATGGATTTGATTTTTAAACTTATTGAGGAGGGGTTGGTTGGATTACCCCAAAAGCTATGGTCACATTGAAACTTAACAAAGGAAATCAATACATTTTGATACAAACGCACACACAGAAATACATTTTGTTACATATATTTTGCATATTCTGATGTGACTGTGGCAAGCTGCCAGTGTGACCCGCCCTGCAGTAAACTCACTGAGGCCCGAAGCCAAGAGACACTGGACGACACATGTGGCTGTATTTTGTCAAAAATCTCCCACCACTTCCTTCCTTCCTGGTGCCAGGGATTCACCAAGAGATCTATTTGCCTCCCAGCCTTTTAAACTTTTATATAACTGCAAAAGAAATGCTTACACAATGAATGGCAACACGCATATCTCAGCTGTCTCACAGCCTCCAAATCCTTCTCTGATTTTTTCCCCATCTCTATCGCCTCCTCTTAGAATCAGTAAGTAGCAGTTGGTTTCATTGACCATTTGTGCGTTCCGTCTAAAGTGGTGAAACCTCAGCAGCTGAAATGAAACAGAACATGCAGTTTGTGTCGTGCATTTGTTTCTGGTTTGCTTGTCACTGTTTAGAGCAGCCCAAAACATCTGGAGCTGATTAGCTTCAGATACACTCCTTCCACAAGGCAGAACTGCCTAACATACTGTCTCTGGCCTGCATTCGCACAATCGGTAATCCACTTAAGAGTCTCCAAATTACAATGTGTACAATGTGTTCTCCAATCCCAATGCATTCATAGTCACATTGTCCATTGTACCGCCAGATATGAACTCTCACATGATTTTGTGCCACTTGTATTATTTAATTTAGAGAATTTGTCAAACAAATGATACTAATGTTATAATGTCTCAAAGTTATGTGTCTGTATGTGCACATATGTGTCTGTGCATATGTATGGTGAAGCATGTGTACAATGTGTGTGTATGTATATATATATATAGAGAGAGAATATTTTTTATTGTCATTATTGTTTTTGCGCTGCTCTGTTTTAATAGTTATTTTATTGTTTTAACTTTTGCTTCATTTATTTTGCTTTTATTGCCTTGTAAAGCACTTTGTAACATTTATTTTGAAAAGTGCTACATAAATAAATCTATTATTATTATTATTACTAACTATCAGTATAGAAGGTTCTTTCTCTGTCTTCATTATTTTCCTTAAATGGCTTCTTTAAGAGATCATTGAGGAATTGGGCTACATGAATTATTGATTATGTAGCAACTAGCTTACAGCTACATAACTAGTTTTTTCCTCATCAACAGAAGTTCCAAAAAGTTTGCATGTAACTGTGTGTGTGTGTCTTGTGGTGGATGGGGGGTTGGGGGTCCAAACCAAACCACATATGTCATCACACTGCAAAAAATTCGTAACCTGGATAAAGTTGTTAACTTTTTGAGCAGTAAATTTCCCTCCAAGAGAAAAGGTCTGTACGTTTTCACCAATTTGCAATGGAGTTAAATTGTTTTGGGGGAAATTTTCTATGGAAGAAATGTTTGAAACAAGCTATTTCCCCACTGCAGGACAAATAAAGGCTTAACTAACTAACTAAAGCAGGAGAACCACTTCCCTCGTGGGCTACAGTATCAAAAGAAAAAAACAACATGCACCATAATTCCAGAAAAGTATTGAATTGCACTGAAATAACATATAACTGTGTCACGCATAATGCATTTGAAGGTTAAAACTTAAAAAGAGTGTTTTTTTAAAAGATAGACATTTTTTTCAGTGTAGCAGGACAAAAAGTTCTCTTGTTTAACAATACAACAGGGTTGCATATATAGCACAAAATACAAGTAACAAACAGTATTTCACAAGTTACAATAGACATATACCAGCAAAACTGCCAGCAAATATGCAAAGATGACAGAGATACAGTAAGGAGGCGTGTCCCTGTTGGTTTGATATCAGTCATTTATATTGTAGCACAATTTAAAGCACATTTAAAATGCCAGAAATGTACTCACCAGAGAAAGAGGGTGGTGACCGTGGTCAGTCTCATTCCTGGTGGTCATGGTCCATGTTGTAAAACCTCTGAGGACTGAGTCTCACCCTCACCAACAATCCCACTTTTCTCCTCTCCTACCTTTTTTCCCCTCCAGATGTGACTCATCTGGCTCACCAGCGCTCTGATTCCTCGCTGTCCTTTTGCCAGAAACTAGATTAGCTCACCCCATTTCACGGGATCACATTGGTGATGCTGAAAAATATATTTCTGCTGTGGAGGCAGAAAGCGGTTTACGGAGGTGGGAAAAAAAACCTCACGGGCTCCGTAGTAGCCTATCTGCTCCATGCTTGTTGCTTTAGCCACAATTTGAGAGATACATATCTACAGTCATTGAAAATTACACTGCACCACTATTTTAATAAGGATAAGCATTATTAGCGTTATTGTTAGCAGTATGTATCCTAACACTGGGACAGCCACTAATAATATAAAAGTTAGAAGTTATAATAACTGATTTAAAACAGTTTGGGGGTCTTTTAGCGAGTCAAATCGCACGTCGTCATAAAAACTACATTTCCCATAATGGCCGGTGTCGCGCTGCTGGAAAAGGACGACTAAAATGTATCCCTTAATCAACAGTGTGGGTCGTCACATTGTCAGATGCAGTCATAGGCTCGTGGATATAAGTGCTATTGATCTACAAATTATTTGATGGACATGTATAATTTTTGAATAGTTAAAAACACTCATCACATCAGCACATTGTTACATGCTTTTATCAATATTTCCCCATATCAAGCATATTGTAACTCTGTTTTGGAAAGAATGTTGATTGAAGGCTATTCCGCGTTTAAGACTTAAAAATAACAAAACATGTATTTATTTTGAGCTTGCACTCATGTTTTATATGTAAAATTCGCACATTTGACTATTCCAAAAATATCCCATTTATTATATTGTTATGGGTAAGGTAATAACAGTGTAAGGTTATGGTTGGCCACTTAATTTTGTTGGTACTACTACTAAAACAACCTGGTAAACACTTCTCTCCAGCATGTCTTCGAGCAGCTGAGTTGAACTATTTTCAGTCATTTTGACCGTAGCTTACTTTGTGTTCACGCAGCAGCCTTTTCACCGCCTTCCAGCATGGACGAAAGCACTTTAAAACTGCTGGTGAAGCTCGCTCAGGAGGGACAGTTAAGCTCTCTGGAGAAACGGATGACAGCGGGCGGCTCGGCGGCGCTTCAAACTGTCAGCAGCAAACACTTCGGCCGGTCAGGAGACACCCTGCTTCACTACGCTGCCAGACACGGTCACCTGGACATTGTGGAGTATCTAATGAAGCGGGTAGGCATGGATGTGGAGCTGTGCAATAACGACTACAAGAGGCCGCTGCACGAAGCTGCGTCCATGAGCCACCAGGCTTGTGTAAACTACCTGCTCCGGGAAGGAGCCAAGGTGGACAGTCTGAAGAAGGCTGACTGGTGAGCATCACCGTAATAAGCTGGTCGCAATTAATCCCAAAATAGCCTGAATGCAACTGGCGCCCTCTTTTGCCTTTAAAAAGAAACTGTCACGGCGTTGACGCTATCTCCCTTCGATAGCTCAGTTGGTAGAGCGGAGGACTGTAGAGGCTCAAAGCTGAAATCCTTAGGTCGCTGGTTCGAATCCGGCTCGAAGGAGGATCGTTTTGATTTACCAATGAGAGTAGAATGGCTACAAACTGTTTATTTTACGATGGTTCAAGAGGTCAGAAATAAAAAGGAAACACTGATAAAGAAACAAAGAGAAGCAGCATCAGTCGGCGTTTGGATGGCAGCCCAGTGTGTGCCTCTCATTTGTTATGGTGACATTTGACTCACAGAGCTAAGCTTCTGTTTTTCTCAAAGATAAATCCTTGACCATCTTTCAAAAACTCCAAAGGTCTGTTTAAAAGGTAGTCCAGGAGCCTTAAACCCTGTCCTGCCCATCTAGAACAAAAAGTATTCCTTGCGCTGCACAATAAATAAAGGGTTTAAACCGGTTTCCAGTTGTGACTGTTTCGTAGTCCTACCAAGGTGATCGATGATCAATGCCTAAACAAAATAAACTTAATAGATAAATACAATAAAATAAAAAAATGTAATATTAGACACATGTAGTATATCTATATTAATGTTGTTTTCTATTCTTTTGTATTTAGATGTTTAATAAAGCCTTTATATTTTTGTAATGAGTGTAATCTTTATAGATGAGCGAGTCAAACAGGGCCTAATCACTTATTATTAGAGCTAATACACTATTTAATTATTTAATCATTTAAAACCTGAAGGTCAAGATTTCAAAATGCAATACACCACGTGAATGTCACAACTTAATTTACAGTGTATTGGATGATGTCTAATCTAAGTTTAATTAAAGATTTGATAATTTACTGTGACATGTTTAATAATTCTATATTCTGATCTGTATGTCTATTTTATATATTTATTATGCGAGAGATAAAACAAAAAATACCACTGTGTATTAGCTTATAAGCTTGTGACTGCCAATCTCCGTAGAGTAGGTGTCAGTGTTGCCTCTTCTCTCTCAGGACTCCCCTGATGATGGCCTGCACTCGGAGAAACCTCAACGTGATCCGGGAGCTGCTGTCCCGTGGCGCTGACCCTGCACTGCGAAACAAGGACGGCTGGAACGCCTTCCATATCGCCTGCAGGGAGGGCGATCCTCTGGTCATCCAGCACCTGCTTCTCGTCACGCCAGACGTCTGGAGGACGGAGAGCAAGACGCGCAGGACACCACTGCACACTGCAGGTTTGAGCGTCCTGACAGGTGAAAAATGTCCCGGCTTCAGGCTGGTTTGAAAACAATTACCTTCCCAGAATCTCTAATCTCTAACTGTATGGTATTATGTTGAGGCCAACTCTCCGAGTGCGTGTTCGGTGATCACTGATGGACAAAAGTAATATCTGTTTTTTATGTTATGTGAGGGACCTTTTGTGTTCATTGTCAGATTATAATTTATTCTCTCTCTGTTCATCATTCAGCAATGCACGGCTGTGAGGAGGTTGTTAGGATCTTGCTGGAGAGGTAAGGTTGACATTTTGTTTGGGGAATACGTCCCTCAAAACAAATCATAAGGCCAGTCAAATTTGGTGAAATGCTTCAGTCAGCTCTGGAAACAGACACAGTCATTTGTGAGTTGGTGTGTGCATCCCAAGACCTCTTCCTCTGCGTTGCCAGCTCAAAATGCCCTACAATGATAAGACCCACAATTATGGACATCATTGTTACTCCGAGATTGTCGGTTCAATCCCCGGTTTGGCAGGATAAATCTGGGAGGGGGAACTTGAAGCCCTTAACCCCCAATTGCGTCAATGGAGCTGCTCAGTGTCCAACAGATCAGATTGTGTTTGCACTGGGCAGCTTCCAGGTGTTCGGGTGAATAACTTTTGTGTGTGTGTGTGTGGGGGGGGGGGGGATCCTGGTTTTCCTTAAAAAGAGAGCACTGCTCTCAGTGAAACTACCCTGGTTTAAATTAAACCTGCAATAACTGATTTTTTTGCCCACTTGGGGGCAGTGGAAATCAGCTATAAACACTACGTTGACATATCACCTTTTAAGTTGATATGATCAATATGTTAGCAAACTGTTTTCCTATCCACCATCCAGCTCTTGAGCTGCTAAATGCTCCACTGTGTTCACCAACTAGCTGCTACCTTTGCCTTTGTCTGCTGTTTGGTGCCGGGCAGGTAGCGGACAGTGGGTTTATCAGAGTTTTTTTAACGTGATCCATTATGATAAAATAAATGTTGATTATAGCCACTTTAAGGGCTAAACGAGCGTGCAAACACAATCTGTGTATGTCAAACAATTACAAGTACAGGGCCCACTTACTTAATATTTTGGAGCTTTCAGCCACGTTTGAAAATTCAATATGTAAATGTGAACAATAAAAATGACAGTCTACAGTAAGTATACCTTGTGCTTGACAATATATATATATTTTTATTAAAGTACAATTTTAAAGGCCAGTAATCAACCTTAATCTGCGTCATATATTGTACATGAAATGTTTGCCAAGGTTACAATCCTGTTTGTAGATTGCCACTGAAAATGTCCACACTCTGTCTGACTTGTTTTTGGGAGAAATAAAGCTCCATACTTTTGGGCTTGATAATGATTTGCAGCTCACAGATAACTTGTCCAACTGACCCTCACCTTCACCGCTCTTCTTCCAGATGCGGCTACACCCCAGACAGCGCGGACAGCTGTGGAGTCACACCTTTCATGGATGCCATCAGGAACGGACACATGTCTGTGGCCAGGTTGCTTTTAGAGAAGCACCAGGTACACGGCGCATTTCGAGTTCAGCTTTTGTAGAAATTGAGATATTTATGTGTACTGTCACGTCCTGACTTGTGTGCACTGTAGGCGTCTCCGACAGCAGCTGACACACTTGGGGCTCAGCCGGTGCACCAGGTTGCTGTCACCGGCCAGGAGGAGGCGCTGGGTTTCCTGGTGCGGGACCTAAACGTAGACGTGAACCAAAGGGCGACTGACATCCAGCTCACTGCCCTGCATTACGCTGCAAAGGTGAGACTTAGGTTTCTGACAAGATTCCACCTTTTCAATTCCCATGAGTCCTCGTGGGTTAGCTATTTCTCTTAGATGAAATAAAGTAGTCAAATCATTATAACTTGTTAAAATCTACTGTATAATTTCCTAAATTGAGTGTATAATCAAGTATTTACAACAGATAATGCTTGAACAACTGGGATGGTTCAAAATTCTCTGTGTGATTGAAGTTGCAAATACAATGTTATTACTTCTAAAACTGAAACTACATGTGATTAGTGTATCAGTAATTCACAAATTAACTCAGGAATTCTCACTTTTACCCTTAACTATCAAAAGAATCTTATCGATTGAATCATAATTAGTTTGCCATAACCGATTCAAATCACAAATTTGTCTCAGAGTGCTCTGCGATCTGTATAACATACAACACTCTCTATCCTTATACCCTTAACTCAGATAGGGAAAAACTCCACAACAAAAATGGAAGAGCAATGAAGAAGCGAGTCTTCTTCAAAGATGGAGAGACATTGCATAGCTTTTGTTTATACAGAGTAGACAGAAGTGCCAGTTGTAAAATTACAATATGGAAATATTAAGTTAAGTAAGTTAGAGTTTACAAATACACTCTCCTTCCTGATTTCAATCTGTGTTTTTCAGGAGGGCCACACATCCACTATAAAAACCCTGCTGGAGTTGGGGGCAGATCTTTATGTTCGGGACAAAAAGGGAAGAACTGGTAAGCACTGTATCACTGTCCAAAACTTGTAAAAATTTTAGTGGTTTTTTAACTAATCTTAAGTATTTCTCTATAACATTAAAACCCATGGCTAAATAAGCAAACAATAAAAGATAAAAACCGCACAACTGTCGTCCCCTTTTGACTCAGATGTTGCTAAATCCTGATTGGTGCTCAGCTGCATCACTTTTTTCCTGCCCGAGCCCTGCCCAGCGAGAAAAGCACTGACAGAACAGAACAGGCGGGAATCTCTCATGTGAGATAACCAAAATGTGGCAGAAAATGATATGTTCATGTAGGATATATCATATCACGTATCAGCCATAGAAAGAAGCTGGCTGAGGAAATAGATACTCAGGTCCTTTAATACCATTTCGAAGATAAGGTGGTGATAAGCTTGAGGAAAGGATTTGAAGATAATAGGTGTATTCACATTTCATTTTAGAACCCTAAACTCTGCTGATAGAAAATCCATCACTTTGAACATTTGGTAACCATTTTTTTAATGGGTGTAGATATGATATCGTTTTAATAACCCAGCAGAACTAATCGATTATTGATTTGGTAATTGATTGATTGAGTCAGCTGCACAACAGCATTTTGTTCAAGTGCTGTGTTCAAAATCCAGAAGAAAGTATGAAGAAATGTGGAGGCAAGAAAAATATTTCTAAAATGTTGGATGTAGAAACTAAATAAAGGCTACCAAATGATGCATTATGTGTTATTTTACGCGTGGACCAGGTAAAAAGTAGCGATTACAAATGGGGATCCACATAAAATGTAATACTGTCAGGAAATGACCTAACCAGTGGCTGCCTGGAAGGTCGGAAATCAATCTGACCACTTAAGATATGCTTCGTCAATGGTCTAAAACACCAGTATGGTCCCTTACCACCCTCTTATTTTGTCTATTCTTCTCAGCTCTTCATATGGCCTGCATTGGGCAGCATGCAGATGTGGCCAGGACTCTCCTGCAGCTCGGACTCAGAGACTCCAAGGACGCGTCTGGCACAACAGCACGGCAGCATGCCAAGAAACCAGACGTAGTGCGAGTGTTTGAATGTGGCTTACCGGACACATAAATGTTACCATGGTGATACAAACCACAGATTTGCAATTGGTTCTGTGTTATTAATTTAAGTTAAGAAAAGAACCATGCGACATTTTATATGATTGAATTCAATAAGTTTAGATTGTGTGGATTACAATAAATCTTAACATGTGTGTTGTGTAGTGTATTCTTGAGTGATAGAATTCGGGGATTTAATCACATGACTTGAATTGAAGTCTTGTTTTAGTCTGTCATATTTACATCGGACCTGACTTTGGTGCTAGTGACTTGAGACTTGACTTGGACTGCAATAACTGCAAAAGTGTCTCCAAAAATAGCTTAAAAAGGCCAATATGGGGTTTGTGCCAAACGGCCAGTCACTCCGGCGCATGGGAATATGTATCTTGTTTGGAGAACGCTATGCAGTGTGTCTTAGACTTGATTGGACGCTAAAGATAAGCTCGCCTGCCTGTGTGTGATTTTGTCTGATTGTATTTTGATATCATCGCGACCCTCTACCTTCCCAGAGCAGTTCCTGAGATGTCTCACACACAAAACAAAACCTAAGTTTAAACATGTGCAACCACCTCCAATAATTCCATCACCTTTTTGGCTGGCTGGTGTGTTTTACTTTGTATGAACGTACTGTTTTTAAATGTGTATGAAAGAGGAATTTTAGGTTTTGTCTTTGCCTTGAATATGTTCCTGAAAAATTAGATGTCCACCTTTTAAAATGGCTGTACCACAATTATTATTAGTTTGTTCGCTGACTGTATGGCCTATACCTAATGCTATACAGACTGATGTGGGACTTGAGTGAGTAATACAGAGGCTAACTTCATGAATGTCACTGGGTTTACTAAACAGGTGTGTCGACCATGAATCCAGTCCACTCTGGCAACACTGCGAAGCGAGACTATATTGCATTACGCGTCATTACACTTAATTTGTTGGTGGAATTCCTCAGATGAGATGGTGAGTTTCTGCTAAAATAGGTATTTTAAAATAGGTTAAACTTAATTGAATGAGAGTGACCATTTATTTAACATGCAGGGTGGGAATTAAGACACTGTAGGGAACACGTTTAGAATATTAGGGTATTGAATATTTAACGATAAATAACATGATAAATAACTTTCAGTGGTTATGGTAATTCACATATACACAACCTGAATCTTAAGAAATGCACAGCACATTAAACATACAATACAACAAGAGGCCTGTATAGGAACTAATAATAATGTGAGAACTTTAGTTATTATTATTATAATAACATGCCAATTGGTAGTGCCTGTTCTCTCTTCGTATTTTGGCCGCGCTCTTACATCTCTGCTTCATAAAATAGTAAGTCTTGGTATTTCCACTCAGGTGCGAGGTTTTCATACAGACACGTTGCGCCGCTTCTTCCAAGTGATTGACAGCTGAGAAAGCCACGCCCCCCGAGGTGTCTGACGCTGAATCGCAGTCCCTTCGCGCAGATCTCCATTTTCTTCTTTCCCGATATTCAGGAGCAGAAGAATAAAGATTTTGAAAAATGAATGAAGAATACGACGTCATCGTCCTGGGCACCGGACTTACGGTGAGAAAGAGTCAAACGATCCGGTTCCGCAGCGTGGAAGTGATTTGCAACCTGTTACCAATGCAGTTAGCGCTTGTCTTTGAGCTAACTGGGCCTAATCATCAGGGCTAGCGCTAAGTAGATAGCTTAGCCGCAAATCGAGAGGGAACGACTACCTGTTAACGTTAGCTAATGGAAACGGAACAAACTAACGCTGGCTAAGGCTAAGTGTTAGCACTGTGCTATCTGTGACTGCTATCAGTGCCTGGAAACATTAACGATATCTATAGCTCATTGTGAATTTACACAAACTCTCTGTCTGTTGCTGTGGTAAGAACGTTTTCTGTCGACTCTGAATGAAGTGAGCCTAGTTTCTTAGCCGGCTGTTTGGAAGTTGGGCGACAGTTCGTGCAGCTTTTCTCAGTCGAGATAAGATTATACGCGGATGATTAGTCTGCTAACGTTAGCCGACCTAAATTAAGCTAACTAATTAGCCTGCTAACGATAGAATAACGATTTTTGAGCTTCACCGATTAATCTTTCGTTCACGGTGCCTGTTAACTTGGTTGGTGAATTTCTATCGGTCGTAGTGTAGCATTACCAAAGGTAGCTACACATCTGTTGAACGCAGAAATAACGGTAAGTTTCTAATTAACGTTAACTAACTCAAGCTAGGTTTCCGGTCCGCTTCTCTCCGTGCGGCGTACTCCATTGGCTGGGGAGTGAAATTAAATGGTCTACAAGTTTAATAAAGTTAATTATTGTCGCAAAGTTAACGAAGCCTCTCCACTTTTAATGCCCTAAACTAGA
The DNA here is from genome assembly GCA_011952105.1 of Coreoperca whiteheadi. NCBI lineage: Eukaryota > Metazoa > Chordata > Actinopteri > Centrarchiformes > Sinipercidae > Coreoperca > Coreoperca whiteheadi. Next base: position 22,148,857 of record CM022484.1, read on the forward strand.
CGACCTTTTGGGTAAAAGAATGGACTCACTGCTTATCCAAAATCGCTAGATTTCATTGGACTATGTAGCTGTAACGTTAACTTTAACTTGTCAACTAAAACGCCGATCCAGCATAATGTGAGGGGGCTGTTTATGCGCTATTCACGGGACTGTTTTATCCGGAAAATAACTTTGTCAGCATTAACCATGCCATAGCCTAATAGGCAACATTATACTTCCTGACAGGCCTCCTGACTTGCTGTCGATTTTACATGGCTGAAGCATGACAGGGAAATACTGGGCTTCCTGTCAACTCCAAGGCGCTAAATTCATTGCAGTTTCTGGACTGTTTTTTTTAATCTGGAGAACCCTAGTACACCGTTTCCATGCTGATTGTTAAGGATGTCTTTTTCACATGTCTTTATTACAGCAAACACTATGTTACAAAGTGTTTTGCTCCAGTCTCAGAGCAGGCAGACGTAGCAGGGCAAATACAGCCAAGCAGAAAGGGGGTTGGTTACATTTTGGTGGGGAGGGTGTTGATTTAGCTCACATTTGGGTGTGGTTCCACCAAGACTGAGGAACCGAAAGTACGTTGCAAGTACTCTGTAAACTCAGTTAACTGAGAGTCTGCCAGTCAGCCTAAAAAGCCCTGCAGACTGCGGCACAGTGTAGTTTTACATTGTTTTAGTTCTGTTATGCAAATCAGGGACTACCCGCTAACTACCTGCTAACATTAGCACTGCCGTGACTACTAACTCAGCAGGTTACACAGATTTCTAATAGGCATATAATCAATATAGTAAACAGTGCTGTTCCAATATACCATGTGTTATTTTACTCACCTTAGATAATGCAACTACATTGCCCACTGATTTTTGCCCCATATATTTTAAACCTAAGTTAACTCCTACTGTAAATACAGTGCACTAGTTTTGTATTCTTAAATGGAATATTATCTGCCATCAATGGCACCTTTTTATGTCATTTTTAAAAAATGTCAAATATTTAATTTAACTTCTGTATGTTTTGAATGGAGATGTTTTGTGAGGCCTTTGTTTGTATTCCATTTTTGATGGGTAAAGTGGCTGGGGGATGGGGTTTCCCATCTGTCCACTACTTAGCACAAGATATCAAACTGTACCTAAGTGCAGTCTGGTCCACATTATGATACACTTGGTGATCCCAAATAAGCAGCTTGTTGTCTGAAGACAAAGCGGATAGGGCGGCATTTCAGTGGTTGAGGAATATACAGAGACCGCACTCTAACAATAGTGCAGTGGAATAATAGTCTACCAAAAGTAAAAGTTTTCCATTCAAAATGTTACTTTGGTAAAAACATAGCAGCACTCAGTTAAAGAGTTACAACAATTAGTCTGTCACTAAATGAGTTGGTCAATAGAAAATGACCTGGCAACTGCTTTAATAATCAATTAATTGTGAAGTCATTTTTCAGGCAAAACCATCTCTGGTTCCAGCGTCTTACACATTGATTTGTTGCACGTCTTTATCTTATGTGATAGTAAACTGAATATCTTTGGGTTTTAGACTATTGATCAGACAAAACAATTAACTACGAAAATAATTGGCAGATTAGCCTACTCCATAACGAAATTGTCAGTTGTTGCCTTAAAGTTAAATACACCAAAGTAAAATTACTCTTTTTTTTATTTTTTATTTTTTTTTTACAGTTTTATATTACTTTCACATTCTCCCATAAGAAGTATACATTTGCTGCTATCTTTATGCTCATCAAAAGGAGGTAATTGTGTTAAAGTAAAGGAAATGCGCACAATACTTTCCTTCACTGACAATACAATGATTAAAGGTCAGCGCATGTAGACGTTTCTGGCATTGCCAATCAAGTAATGATTAAGCAATCACTAAAAATGTACAAAACAAAGATTACTAACTTTATAGTAAGCAAATACTGCTTGGAAATGATTGTCATAAAATTCCTCTGAAGCCAGCACATTCCTATAAAAAGCTCATCACATGGTTTGTACATAGAGCTTTAATCTGCTATGTAACTAAAAGATGCAGTAAAGTAAAAAGTGCAGTAAACTGTTTGGTTTTATAGTACAGTATAAAACAAAAAAGTGAAAGCATCGCAACTTCAAGATGTTAGGGTTAGTAAAGTTTAAAAAAAAGATCTGAAAATGGTGAAAAATGCCTCTCAGAATTTTCCAGAGCATTTGATGTCTTCAAATGTCTTGTGCGACAGTTTGTTCTTGATAAATGACTGCTGCTCGATTTAATTAATTTATTTTGTTCAGCTCAAGACTTAGCTGCTTCCCACCTCTGAGAAGTCCAACAGATTCTTTTGACTTGAAACATTAGAAAGTGTATTGGAATTTGTTAATGTAGTAAAATCAAAGCTAGTATTGTCACGCTGTGATTGTGATGTTCTGTCATGTGATTGTATCTTTTTGAACTGCAGAGCCCCATCCCGCTTGTTGGACTTTGCTGCATCTCACCCTGTCTCTGATTTTTATGGATCTTATGTGTTAAAAATTGGACTTGATCAGTGTGTTTTCCTCTCTGTCAGCATGGCCACTACTATCTGGCAGAGGTAGTGATGACTAGGCTGCCTCCGGCTCTGTGTCAAAGCCTGTATTTATATAAGCGGCAGCAGGTCCGATTCAGTCACATGTCACTCAAAAGAAGTGACAGCGACACATCAAAACTGCTCTGTTGTCCCCAGAGATTCATCTGTAGCCTGATTGTATGTCCCTCAAGTAAATGGCATTGCAAGATCATACAGCAGATGAAAATCAGGCAATTACAGATAGACATGATCAGATTTCACAAGGGCATGTGTTATTTTGGGAGTGCACTTTTGCTGAAGCTAGCTTGCATGTTGCAGGATGTAGAGAAGTAGGTATGTCACTCATGTTATCAAGGGGGCGATTAGATGCTTCGTTAAATTTAGGTCGACCACATGTTCAGTAAACCTAACAGTTGCGGTGTTTTCAGACAATTTCACCACTCGTGTTCACACGGGAAAAACAAAAGGTTTACAGCTAAAAGACAGCATTGCATTTGGCTTTGATAGCAGAAGTATGTGTAGGCTCGCCTGCTCAACTTGTCAAAAATGTCATACACATTGAAAGTTAGATAAAAATTCATTAGTCATCCTATCCCAGAGACCAATGTATTGAGTTACAGGTTAAGGTGTCTGCAGCCTATGCGTTAACAACAATCTTGCAAGTTCATTGCATGTTACACAGACGGACAAAACGAGACATTTGAAGACTTTAGGGACAATTTGGGCTTTAGGAAACTGATCACAATTTTTAGAGACCAAACGAATTAATTGATTAATCAAAAATAATATTCTGCAGATGAATCGACTATAAAAATAATCGTTAGTTGCAGCTCTACATTTCTCATAACCAGAGGTGAGGTGTGTTGAAGAAAAAGCATCATTAATAATATTTAGTATTTATAAAAATGATTACGTATCTATAGATAAGAAAAATCAGGAACCACAAGCACCTGACAAATCAAAGTACTACAATTTTAAATAGAGAAACAGGTGAATGTCAGGCATGATTTTGCAAAGTGCTTGCCAGTGTGTTCGTTTGATGTTAAATCCTGATGAGTTGGTTTGTATGCATAAGTCATAGTGAAAGTCACACTGTGAGAACTGTGAGACAGTCAGAATTTAAACGCCACCTGTCTTTATTTCCTATACCTCTTAATTGGCTGTTGGTGCACTTGGCTCATAGTACAATCTAGGACCACTGTTTGTAATTAATGACCAAACGTTTCTTTCACAATTGTCAGTTGTCAGTTTTCGTCTGGGACATCCCAAAATTGCAGCGTGAAGGGGCCCATAGCTAGCTAGTTAGCCTCTGAAGAGTCATAATAATTTCTCCTAACTGAAAGAAACAAATGGTTCCCTGTCACTCCCTGTGTCATTTTAGGCCTCACTCTGTACACAAAGGAAGTGACATCACCCAGTGAAAGTTATGCTGCATTGTTGTTTTTTGACACGTGAGATACAAGTTATACCACATACCGCCAGAGCGTAGGCAGGGGTACAATTATTACATAACATCGCGATTATTTGAGCTGACCGTGATCCCGTGTGTGTGTGTGTGTGTGTGAGTGTGAGTGAAGAGGACTGAAGTGAAAGGTGAACAGATTAATGTAGTTTGAGTAAACACTAAATTAAGGAGAATACTTAAATAGAACTATAATGGTGAAATAACCTTTTAGAAATAGGTTAATGTATGGATGTATTCTTTCAAATATTATATATATTTTCAATTGATTAATATACCCCCACCCCATGTGCACGTTCCAATGTTCAATGCCAATAAATGGCTGTTCAACTTCATAAGGTGTAGTCTATTATTAGGCTTAGACAATAAGTAGTAGTAGTACTATAATAGTGGCACTGTGACAGCCCTAAGTGTAGGCTGTAATTCAGTAGTAAAACTTGTGTTTTTTAGAGTGAAGTCTACACAGTCACATGATGCACACTGTTTTCTTGCATGTACAGACCCACTTTAATCGTATTAAGGCCTTTGGTCTGTGGGAATTCAAGACTCTGGCAAACATGCATATTTTCCCTCATGATGACCAAGCCTCTGAGACTGAAAGCAGCATTCGTCCTCCAGGCTCCACATGTGCATGTCAGACATTATGTTGGTACTGGGTGGGTCATAGTCTTGGTTCTGTCAAACTTGCAAATTGTTTCATATATTGTCCCATCAGGCTTTTGTGTCCAATGCCATCATGAAAATGTACTTAAGAACTAGTCATGCATCAGTTCATATCGATCATGAAGACGTAGAGTTGAGATCTAAATGAGCCTTCACAGAACTGAAGATGCAATCATAGCTATTTTACCTTAACACCACCAAAAATAAGCGAAACTTAAGTAGAATTTATAGTTGTACATTACGTTATATATAAGGCTGAAACGATTCGAGTTACTCGATTAACTCGATTACAAAAATTCCTCGAGGCAAAAACGCTTGCCTCGAAGCCTCGTTAAATTCCTATGACGTGCACGCGCAGAGATCTGATTGACACGGACCGCGCAACATAGCGCGTGATACATTTTGAATAGAGTTGGCGCGATGGCGGAGAATAAAGATGCCCATAAACGGCAAAGAATGTCTAAAGTTTGGGATCGTTACATTCACATTTCACCAAGCGTCACTGAAACAAGGTAACGTAGCCTAAGCCTATACATTGATGTCTGCTGATTTTAATCCCATACTGTATTTGTAGCGATGTCACGATGCGGTTTGACTAGATATGATGTTTAGCTTTGATGTTTGTAAGTAGTAAACGTATTAACGTTCAACTGCAAGTGTAAAAAAAAGAACCCATTCACGCACACACTCGCGCGCATGCTACCCTCGTCTCTCTCATGCGCCAGTCAGACCAATCGCAATGCATCACACATGCTTAAACTTTTATGTAGCCACGCAACAATAATTTCAGCATGCATTCGCTGTATACACCGGGACGTGATGTTGTCTGATGTGGTTTTCGAACGGCGTCTCTATTGAAAATGAATGTCTGTATTTCTGCCGTACCAAACTGCAATGAAGCCACTGGTCTGACTGGGGCGTCACTTTTCCTCAAGCATGGCACGCGTACACAAACACAAACACACACACACACACACACTCACTCATCTAGGTACATTTTGATGTTTGTTTTGAGATTACAGCTGAAAAAGTCTAGTACCTGTATATAGTGTACTTGTTTGGCTTGATATTTTATATTAATTTATTTTTGTTCTCAGGTGGGTAATTTGCAGAAGGTGCAATCCTCTTTTTTTATAATGTTGTATTAAGAAGACAAAACTAGTTTGTATTCGTAGTTTTACATGTTTTACAGTAATTTGTCTTAACTGTATTGTTATATAATTGTTGGCACTAGCACTTATAAACACTAAATGGGTAAAAATCGCAATAAATAGGCTTAGTTTGGAGCCAAATGTTGGAGTTGGAATCAATACCTCTGTTTTTTAGAAATAAAAGCCAAATGCTTGATCATTTTACAGCCACATAATTTTCGTTATGCATTATTTGTTTTGGTTGTTTAAAAACACAAAAAGTTATCCGATTAATCGATTTAAGTGCTAGATTAATTGATTACAAAAAGAATCGATAGCTGCAGCACTAGTTATATAAGAACGTGCGTAAACCATCAGTCACTCTATATCATAAATTGATGAAAATAATTTAAACTGTGGAGAATATATTTAAAGCACAAATGGCCTGATCTCATATACATCCATTTATTGTTGTGGTGGCGCTAATCCGATGTTGAACTTTAAATCAGAACCTAAGATACACCTATCTATAGTGATATTCATCCTTTGTGTTGAGTAGAAGGGTGTTTTAACACCTATAGTTTGTTAACTCTGGTCCAAATCAGGTGACAAGATTGTAAACTTGAAGCAGACTGTTCGGTTTTTTTTCACAGATAAAAATCCCAGCGAACCATAATGGATCACTACCAATCACATGAGAACTTTCCCTCTGCTTACTGGTCAGATGTGTCTGGGACGGGAGCAATAAAGTAAATACAAGCAGAAGGTCCTGTGTTGTGGACTAGTGCACATTCCTGCGAGAAACACTCCTATGCAATTAGACATGGAGCAACGGCACAGTTGGCAGTTGCTGGTAACGGTGGGTAATTATCTGTGCGATATACCAGCTGAATACACTTTAAGGGAAACGGCCTGAAAATCCTTTAGCGCTTCACACGTTTTTGTTTTTATTGCTGTATGTGTTTAAAAACATGTTAATTGTGTTAAGGATTATGATCTCTAAATTGACCTTTTAATTATCCAACTAGAATTGGAATACTCCATGCCTTAATTATATTTTGCTTACCACAACCCCTTGGTTGTGGGCAAGATGTGGTTATCAAATATGGCAATTTCCCAGTATTGCCTTAATATCCCAATACTGCAGTAAATGAAAACAAAACCACTGATCATGTAATAATCCATGTACGTGAAAGTTCCCTACCCGTTAATCCTACAGTCTGCAGTAACTGTTCCAACTGGACCAGCATGCAGCCAGAACGTTTTATCCCTACAGATCAGAGGATGAAAAGCCACAGCCATGCCAGACAGGGACCACATTCGTGCATTTATATGAAAACAGTGGCAACACAGAGTGGTTCCTCTTGTGACATTAAAGTGGGTGTTGTGACAGATGGGTTAAATGTATTGAAGCATTGGAACAAAACATAGACTGTTGAGAACATCTGCCCCATTTTGTTGGTTTGATACAAGAGTGCAGGGTAGACAATATTAGGGAAATCATAATGAAAAAAGGCTTGTCATGTCTGGATTTTCCCAGCATCCGGTTGATCTTGGTCTAATTCTTCTCCTGTTGTGTTTTCTCCTAACAGGAATGCATTTTATCAGGGATCATGTCCGTGAAGGGGAAGAAGGTTCTGCACATGGACCGCAACTCCTACTATGGAGCAGAGAGTGCCTCCATCACGCCTCTTGAAGATGTGAGTTGATCTCTGACCCTGCTGGCTCGACTTTATGACACTGGGGAGGTCAACTTGGTTTGAAATGTAGATATAAGGAAACAAGAACTGCAGACTGTGGAATTGGGATCGAAATATTTACTTTGCATTTTAAGGCTGATATATGGGGGCGTAAAAACAAACTAAATAGCAACCAAAAATCTAGTCTTTTTCCTCGTTTGCTTATTAAATATGAAAGAAATGCACAGACTTCTTAGCAACACTCAGGTAGAATGAAGATGGACTGATTTCTCCGGTACACCAGTACAAGAGTACCTACCTAACTTAAAAATGAGTAACTTACCAATTACCAAAGGTTCTAACTATTGTTTAGACGATTCATTATTATCTAGGCAATTCAAATCATTGTGTGCCAAATCATATGGGTTCCTTGCGGCCCTGCAGCAAATGTTCTAAGGCCCGGTACCAATCTGTGGCCCAGGGGGTTAGGAACTTCTGCTCTACACTATCCAGTAGGGGAAAACATTCTGTCATTTAGCATTGCAGTCCTATAAATGTTGTCAGACTCTTGATGGACAAAAAAAAAAAAGTTTATTACATGCATTCATGGTTGTCACAACCTTGTGCCTAAATTACCCACAATGCAACTCCACTGCAGACAGTTTTGTCAGAGGTTGAGGTGTGCTATGCTAGTAGTGGCAAATGTAGCCCCAAGCAGAGATGTGGTTAGCTCACACCCCCAGATTTCTTTTTTTTCATTTTCACTTTGGTCTTCCGCTCCAACTGACACGGACTCAAGTGGCTTGAGGAAATGTATGATATTTCATGCTGCTTTCTGAGATGTCCCCTGCTGTAAGTGTACGTTGTTGGCTTTAGCTTGTGAGTCGAGTCTGGTTCTGTGTCTCCCTACAGCTCTACAAGCGCTTCAACCTTCCTGGCAAACCTCCTGAGTCGATGGGAAAAGGCCGGGATTGGAATGTGGACCTCATCCCTAAATTCCTTATGGCTAACGGTATAGTTAGATCACTCACCTGTATATCACATGCTGCTTTAGCTTGTAACTTAAACCTCTGACCTTTCGGCGCAGAGTGCCTGCAAAGTATCAACCAAATATCTGCAATATGTCTCTTTAATGTTCACATTTTTTTATTTTTGTTTCCCAGCAGAACTGTTAGCGCTTTAGCTTGTCAGTAATGCTGTGTGTTGAACATTTTGCCTTCCATCAAAGGAGTGTCATGTTTCAAACAATGTTTAATATTTGAAGCACCTTTAAGTAGCCTCATGAACCACAAGTAATACGTAACTGGAGCTAAAATGGGTTAAAAAGTACCTACATTTACAAGGATGTTGATATTTGATAAATGTTTTCGTGAATGAAGTAATAACCCAATTTTGTGTTGTTTTTTTTGTGTGAAAGTAATGCTGACGTTTGCATCTCCTCCTCTCAGGTCAGCTGGTCCGCATGCTGCTGATCACACAGGTGACTCGCTACCTGGATTTCAAAGTGATTGAGGGCAGCTTTGTGTACAAGGCGAGCAAAATCCATAAAGTCCCCTCTACTGAGACTGAGGCTCTGGCATCTGGTAAGTTGCTGGAGGACGCAATGAAGAACGACTGAACAGGGATTAGAACAATGTGTGGACAGCTTGAAACCATCAAGGAAATGTTTTTGATTTATTTGCTGTTTGTGTCTTATATTGATCCACTGAATAAAATAGTTGCCTTTCTCTTTAGTTTTTAATTGGTAGTTTTTGGCTCTAACCTGCAACACTGATTTGGTAAAGCTTGCTTGTCACTTACTCTTTTGCTTTCGACATGGGTATTCTCAAAGTCTAAACTCTTGGTCTCGTAAAGGTCTGATGGGGTTGTTTGAGAAACGGCGCTTCAGAAACTTCCTGATCTTCATCTCGAACTTTGACGAGAACGACCCCAAAACCATGGAGGGCGTCGACCCCAACAATACGACCATGAGGGACATTTTCCGAAAGTTTAACCTGGGCCAGGACGTCATGGACTTCACCGGCCACTCCCTCGCCCTCTACCGCACAGATGAGTCAGTGGTCTTATCTAGTTGTTTGATAAATGTTGTTTTGCATGATTGTGATACCATGTCCCCCAGCCTTGTTAAATTGTACAGTTCTTAGAGTTTAAATGGTCTCCATCTCTCTCTGCTCAGTTACCTGGATCAACCTTGCATTGAAACCATAAACAGGATAAAGCTTTACAGTGAGTCTCTGGCCAGATATGGCAAGAGCCCATACCTCTACCCACTGTACGGCCTGGGAGAACTGCCGCAAGGGTTTGCCAGGTAGGGGTCTCTTTCTTTAAGACACATGTAATATTTGTATGCATCAATGATATATCTGTGTGCTGCAGCATACAGTGTAGTTAATTTGCCAAGTAAATAATGTTTGCACAGGGACTTAGAACTTCTTGAAGTAGCTTCTGAATATTACGGCAGCATCAGAATTGCAAAATACAGCTCTTTACAACCAAAAAGTTACAGTTTAATAATGTAGGGAATAGAACTAAACTAGGAGCCTATTTGTGGTTCCTCTGCATCATAACATTTTTCATGTTGATAAACAGTACAAGAAAGGTCCACTCCTAATCTAAATGTTGATACTAGTAGCACATAGCTCCTTCTTATTTTCTGAATAAAGCTGTACACAAGCTGTAGCAGCCCACGGGGTCTGTGTTGGACCAATCAGTGAAAACTCTACCTTAATAGTTCCTGAACCAGTGGAAAGCAGGGACCTATTTTGCTACCTGGAATTACCTTAAATTAGAGGTTTTCAAGAGTAGAAGGTGGGGGAGCAGCGGGAGAGACGTGAGGCAAAGATACTGCGTAAGGTGAATGGGACAGGTACATGCCGCTGTGCAACAGGAGGTTAGTTATTGTAGTTTTGCCCGCTGACGCTTATCCACACGGGTCACAGGTTGCAACTGTGCCAGAGGCTGTGACACACACCTCGTGGAAATCAAGTGCTTAAAATTTGTTTGTTTGTTTTTTTGACAAATTGTAGTGTTAAACTTGTGTTTGGTGTTATATGGTTATAATGAATGTTGAAAATGTATCTTAAAATGTTACAAATAAACCCAAAATCTGTAAATACACAGCAGAAACACAGCAGCTGTAAACCATTAATCAAACCAATAACTAACCGCAGTCAGCATCAGACAACCTTATACTTTAGCAGTTACCTAGTGTTTCTGTAGTGGTGACAAAACCAAAGAAATATAGGCAACATACAGTATTAGCAGTTTGAATAAACCTGAAGCTCCCTGCATGCTCCAGGGGGAAAAGATTACGCCAAACTCCCTTTTAAGAAATATGATCTATTAAAGATTCCTTACGTGTCCGCTAAAACACATGACTCCAGAACACAAGATAAAAGGCATCATATGTCTTCTTGTCAATTTGGCATCAATATAATCCATAAAGAAACTGTATTTCCGTACTTATATACTTTCTGTACTTCACATTTTGGATTTTGTGCCTCAGTTCGCTACCGCCCTCCGTTCTGCTGTGCTATTTTAGTGGGAGAAGACCGTGGGAATGAGAGGCGAATGTTTAAAAAAAAAATTAAGATTTCTTATTAAAATAAGTGCTGGTTGGTCGATCAGACACACGCCGAATTAAACACGACACTGTTAATTCACCGTCTATCATGTGTCTGAGACGGTATTTGAGGAGTTTTCTTTGGTCGTTACCAAAGTAACTACCCGTTTGATGCTTGACAGATAACGTTTTTAAATGCGCAGATGGTAAGAAACATTTTTTTGGACGGCAAGCTTTTAACATGAACTTGTTGTTCACAATGTAGCATTGTCGAGGGAAAAACATGGTTAACAGTAAGTTTACTGCGTCCTTTCAGATTCAAATGCATCCAAGACGTAGGACGCGTTCCGAGCAACATCACTGCAATGGATCAGTTCTATTCAAGTGTCCCAGTGACCAGTGAGCCAGCATGCACAATACCCGAACCCTGAAACTAAAGCAGCTGAAAGGAATTTGGCCATCGCTCATTTTATAATTTAACTCCTGTGCTTTTCCTACTGTCAGATATCAAAATGTCTTCTTTGAAAATGTCAAAATTTCAGTGGTTCGTTTCACGTACTTGAACGAAATCTGGATGGCAGATGTATCGTCTCTAGACTTAAAACAAAAAGAAAAAAGCCTCTTGGAGCCAGACCCAAACCTAACAGGAAGTCAGCCTTTTTGAATTTAACGTTCCATTTTTCGTCATTCACAGGCTCTGTACTTTAATGAACTCCTCCTAGAGAATTAATCAGATCGACTTCAAATTTTTAGATTTTCCCAAGCAGTGTTGCAATGGCGGTGCGACAAATTCCGGGTTCCAAAATTAGTAAGAGTGCTATCTCAGCTCCTCATCGTCATATCTTTTTTTTAAATTTCACTTGCCTTGATAAGATTCCCAGTCGAAAGATATCTACATGGCAATATTCAGACATAGTTATAGGGCCACCTACTGGCAATAGGAAGTGACAAACCATTAACTCTTAAAAATGACTCCTTGCAGGTTAACAAGATCCAGCTCAAACTTGATGATGCTTAGTAGTGAAGCTTGTGGGTTTTCTTCAAATGTTGCCATGATGGCTCATTATTCGCCATGAAACAGGAAGTTGTTGTAACTTGAGTGTACATTGTCTGATCTGCCCATAATGATAAGATTCCCGGTCTGAGAATGTCTACACGTCAGTATTAATAGGCATAGCGCCACCTACTGGCAACAGGAATCAAGCCATGTATGGCAAACATCTAATCTATCAGAATGAGCTTTTCTTTCTATGTGCAATATACAATGTTTGGTCTACACCTGATGTACAGCAACATCTGTTGATGTGTTGAACGGGGTCACCATGGCAGACGCATGAGGCCATGCCAAACAGGAAGTGGGAATAATAATAATTTAGCAATGTTTCAACTGATCAACCTCAAACTTCTTATGGTTATTGATGGTTATCTTTATACTTCATATTTATACTATGTTTATTGTCAAGCACCATATTACCAAAGCGAATTACTTGTATTTTTAAACCTATTTGACAATAAAGCAGATTGTGATTCTGATGGATCACTCCAGGTAACACATATGTGACATTCATGAGTCATAGTCATAGGACTACTTACTGGCAACAGGAAGCCACATCTGACAAAAACCACACCAACTCCATGAACATAACGTTGTGTGGTTTTCCCTTGATATACGGCAACATCATGTATGTTTAGTGCGTGTTCTCCACCACCACACAGTAGGCGCAGGAAGCGGTTATGAACTCCTTTTGGCAGTGCCAGGTGGTCATGAACATTCGGAGCAGTGTCAGCCGGCCTCCGGTCGCAGGACCACAGTTGATGCTGTCCCTGAGGCGCACATGGAGGCGAGGGCCCGTTCAACGCTGCTTGCAGCTTTAATATTTTATTCGGTATTGTGCACACTTGGCTCACTCATAAGGCATACTGGGGAATTCAAATGGAACGGAGTCATTATTATTGTTATTAGTTACACCTGTGCTTTCCCTGCTAGAATCTGTCAAACCGTCCACTGTGACTAAGGTCTATACCTGGAAAGTGAGCCTTGTGAGTAGAAGTGCTGAAAGGACATTGAAAATAGATTTCCCCGTAAAGTACTGTTTAACAACTTTTGACATTCAGTCACTCATTGTTTATTTTGTTCATTTAAGTGTATGATTGCACACAACATTTTCACACAAAATACACTACTTTTGTATGGAGTCCATATTAACATAAAAATAGAGGAGAGCCATATCAATAGCCAACTCATTGATTCAGTGTTAAACAGTCTTGTGTCACATAATTGTTTTATAGTGTCATATAGCTCATATGATTTCATAATAGAAAGTACCATCTCACATTGTTTTTCCATTCCAGGCTGAGTGCTATCTATGGTGGGACGTATATGTTGAACAAGCCCATAGATGAGATCGTGGTGGAGAATGGGAAGGTAGTGGGAGTCAAGTCTGAGGGAGAGGTGAGCATTTTGTTCTCAAATGTGTTGGATTCCTACGTTAAACATCTGTTGCGTCAGTGGCCTGCAGAGCTCATTGGGGCATTGTATGTGTGACGTTTGTGTACAGGCAGAGCTGTGGGTGTCGGGATAACCGTTATGTCCCCGGTATAGGGGAAATCTAGACATAACATGCTGTGTGACTCCCCCACTCTTCCCACCCCCAAGAATGGCCATCTGCACAGTTTGAATCAAAGATAAAAATAGCAGTTTATTATAAACCTCAGAGATAATTATTGCCCAAAACAGCAAACAAAAGTTAACGAATACCAAACCCTAAACTTACCTAACCAACAAAATTTGACAGGAGAAAACAACACTACTTCTCATTCGGACCGAACTGCTACTATAAGTGCTCCAACACTATTAAAGTGTAATAGCTATAATATACAATTTTAATAATTGGCAGAATTGTAACTAACTCGAGTCCGTTAAAATTCTAGTCTATTAGAATTACTAAACTCCTAACACTTGTCTATACAAATGTTCCTGTTCAATGTCAGAAAGCTGCTACTCTAAGCTCTAAGCAAAAGGGAGGGGGGGACAGATCTGTCACGTCAAGCATCAAAACAAAGATGACCCAGGGTCATAACATGATGAATTAGGTTTATTTGAAGTTAGATTTTCGCAGCATCATCCCTCATGAATCACTCAGTGTTGATCAAAACAGGGACATATTGCATTACCTTGTTACATTTTATAACCCTTCAGGAGTACAGTGTATTTATGCTGGGATAAGTTATTATGTAATACGTGGCTACACAACACGTAATCCTATTTCCTTGTTTGATCCTGTAAAGTATTTGGCTTAATGATATACACTTCTCTTCTGCAGTAAAAACGTCGACATTATTATATGCATTATTGTATTTCACTTTTCCAGGAAATAAACCTATCCCTTGACCTTTTGGCTGTGCTTGCCCACCACAGATTGCCAGGTGCAAGCAGCTGATCTGCGACCCCAGCTACGCTATGGATCGTGCCACCAAAGTGGGTCAGGTGATCAGAGTCATCTGCATCTTGAGTCACCCCGTCGGCAGCACCGGCAACATCAACTCCTGCCAGATCATCATCCCCCAGAATCAGGTCAACAGGAAGCATGGTGAGCACACACAGGAAATGAGCCGATGACGCAGACTTTATAGTATTTAATTTCTCTATTATCTTCAATAAAATACATAGTGAAGAAAAGAAGACAATATTCTTATGAAAGCTGATTGCGCTAGATGAAAACAAAAAAAGGTGTAATTGCAGATAAGCAGAGGGAAAGGGAAGCTTAGAATTATGGGAAGTGTTGTGTACACAAATGACGACAATTCTTGGAAAAGGATTTTCCACAAAATATAAAAGGGACTTATGGCTAATTGTATCAGTAATATTAAAAATATTTTATATATATATATACACACACACTTTTTTATTTACTTCTGGTGCAGAAGATTATATCCAATCCTGCCATTTAATTGAAATAGAAGGATACATATATATGCTGCTGCTGCTAAAGTGGATAATCCATGTATGATGTTGTTCTGTTAATTTAAATGTCTGAACCTACAGAAATGGCAGTAAACGTGTGAAATCCTATGTGACACCTCTGGTTTTAACAGACTTTGTTCATATTGTAGGGGTCCCTACCTAGGGATGCACCGATCCGATACCGATATCAGTCCGATACTTAACTCAAACAGCTGGAATGGGAATCGGTGACAATGGGGCCGATCTATTCCATTCTATGTTCACGTCTAATGTGCACGTACTTGCATCAGTAACGTGCTGGCAGACAGTACTTCCCACTGAAAGCTATCAACAAACATGACGTGTGTAACAGCCACGTCACAAATGTTTAAAACTATAAACCAGCACAAAAATGACAATTAGTTTATAATTGCCAACATAAACCACCATGTTCTAAACAGACACATTACAAACACTAACAAAAAGTAACGTTTGTATTTTAGAACATAAGGTAGCAAACTTAACAAGCTACTCAGTCCAGCACTAGGCATGATGGGGAAAAGAGGGCTTTCTCTCAGCACCCTGTCCGCAGCACATGCGACAGAGTACGCATCACAGCTGCTGAGCAGATGGGGGTGCGGAGTCGAGCAGTGTCCTCACCTGCCCTGGAGATGTCTGAGTCCCTAGTCTCACACAGCCAGACCTATCTCCACACTTTGTGGTGGTAGCCAAGGATGCTAATGCTATATTGGCTAAGTATTCCCGGAGCTCCAGTGTTTATCTTGGGGGATTATAACAGCTGCAGACTGGACAATGTTCTGCCATCATTTCAACAGAATGTGGACTTTCCCACCACAAGGGAAAACCTCTCAGATTTGTGCTACGGTAACGTTACCGATGCTGTTCACAGTCCCCACTGGTCGTCCATTCCCCCCACCTCCCTTTAAACTTCATTAACAACACAGTAATATTCAAACAGGAACTTAAACTTCACAAGCCACAATTAAGTTACTTGTTTATACTACTATATTTCTCAGTTTCAGGTGCTATATTTTATATTGGAATTTAAATTCCTATTTGCACAAAATCTGTACTTAATTGTGATTTAATTTATCTAGTTTGTTTGCTGGTGAACGATTATTTATCATTTTAATAAATAACAATTCAGTTGATTTATATCTGTGTATTTACTTGTTACCGTTTGTTTTACAAAGTTAGAAAAGGAATGTTTAGGTCTAGCCTAATGTTTCCGATACATAACAGAATGATTCCATTGTCTTCCACACAGTGAGGCATACAGCTTACTTATTAAACACTGGTATTGGATCGGTGCTCGGTATCGGCAGGTAGCCAAATTCAGGTATCTGAATCGGAGCTGAAAAAAATTGGATCGGTGCTTCCCTAGTTTTACCCAGAACTATGACAATGAATCGACGGTATATAGACAGCAGGCTGAACCAAATTACATGTACCGTTCTTAATGTCTAACAACAACTGCTGACAGATGAAATTCCATATCGATATTTTAACTTATCCACAGGAAAACCACCAGGCATTAATTAATTTTTTTCTGTTTCCAGACATCTATGTTTGTATGATCTCCTCTGCTCACAACGTGGCCGCACAGGGTAAATATATCGCCATCGCCAGCACCACAGTGGAGACAAGCGACCCTGAGAAAGAGATCAAGCCGGCCCTGGACCTGCTGGAGCCCATCGAGCAGAAGTTTGTCAGCATTAGTGACCAGTATGCACCCACTGACATGGGCACCGAGAGCCAGGTATGGTCAGTGATGTAAGATTACATATAAAGGACGATACTGTTGGCGTTTCATGTTTTAGCCCATTTACAACAAATTAGGTGTACTTATCTTAACTGGCTATTTGGTCCTGGTCTTTTTTCTAGCATTTGAGCAATTTTATGTTTCCATTAACTTACGTTTATAGAAATGTTGCAGACTTGGAACTTGTTTGAGACGAGTAACACAACACAGTCAACAGTGAACATCATATACTGCATACTTGCTCAGGGTTTTACCCAGAGCGTGCCATTGCGTCAATGACCACGTTAGAACATAAAATGTCCTTTCACATCGACCTCCCATGTCCACCTTAAAATCAGGGGCAGGATAAATGCTGTTGGCAGGCTTGTATCAACATTAATTTTGTAAGTTAACCCAGCTATAAATTGGAACTGTTATCTGGTAAAGTGGCCATTTAAGCCATCGTTTAGACGCTCAGCCAAAGTTGGTTTGTTATGGAAATAAATGCCACTCGGTTAAGTTTATTTTTAACAGAGAAATGATGAAATCTGTGCTATTGGAAAGGTAATAAAGTACATTTGATTTGTCGTACATGGGCTACAACATGCACATGATATCTATGAAGAAGCTCTTTTGTGGCAGCAGTACATACCAATTTGAGGATTACCAACTGTGCCGTATTGGTCATTTAAAATATGCCCAAAATATTTAAAAATCCCTAACACATTTCAGGTTTTTTGCATGTATGCAGATTCAGTATGCTGGAGGACCACAGCAGTCTTGAGCATTTCAGAATACAAAAACTAACCTGACAACAGCGTTGCATAGCACAGTGCCAGACCAGGTTGGAGAAACTGATAGAAGTTATATTTAGATACATGTATTCATCCCATTGGCTGTCTTCATCGTGCAGAAGATGTACTCATGGTTTTGACATTTAATGTAACAAATAAATTGCCTTGCATGTTGCTGTTATGTAAGAACATGCCATCTTTGCACGCTGTGCTGTTTTGCTGCCATTGTGTGTGAGCAGGGAGTTGTCAGCAAAATGTCCTGTACAAGAAACCCAACAAAAAAATCAGTTGCTATTTAATAAAGAATAATTACTGTCTGTAATACTTTTTGTATTTTAGTTTATCTTTCTATCTTCTGTTAGCTCAAGGCATCATTTAAGAATCAAAACTATATCTGACCCACCCTGAGTATCTAGCACAGAAAAAAGGCTTCTTTGGGCCCCTACTTGACCTTGTTTTCTCCTCTCCAGATTTTCATCTCCCGTTCATACGACGCCACAACTCACTTTGAGACCACCTGTGACGACATCAAAGACATCTACCGGAGGATGACGGGCTCAGAATTTGACTTTGCCGAGATGGAGCGCAAGAAGCAGGACATCTTCGGTGATGCCGCAGAGTAGTGGCGAGGTATCTGCAACACTCCTGATTATCAAAGACGACGCTGCCGACAACTGAAATCTTACATAAAATAGAAAACCTACACAAAAATGTACACACCGATGGGCTGGCTTGGCAAGTCCATGCTTGGCCCATTGAAGAAGTTCATGATATATAGAGAGATATGATATAGGTATTGTTGGATAGGGTTCAGGGAGGGAGCTATGCTTTGCTTTTATGGATGTTGCACTAAACACTGGTTATGCCTAATATACAGTAATACCCTACATTCTTCTACTTCATCATGTTGAGATGATGCATAGTCCAAAGATGCCAAATCAAATGATAATTCATAAACAATAGTATCTTACGGAGTGGTTGTGTGTTTGGTGGGGGGGGGTCTCTATGCCATTGTATAAAAGGAATTTGGAAGATTATAATATCTATACATCAGCTGTTTTGTCTCTGCAGGTATGTTTTTTTCATGTCATGGTGAGATAGAAGTGACTTGGCAGGTCTGAATTAAATCATGCGAGTAGGGTGTAAGGTGGCACTTCAGCTGTCAATGTATATTGTCAGATTTTGTAAAATGAAAGTGGTTAAAGGGTGTACGCTAGATATTTTTGTGTCTTTTGAACCCCTTTCTTGTCTAATCTCCAGTACAGCCTGACACATCCTGTAAGCCAAGCCACAAAGGGGACTGTAGTCCAGTATAAACTACCTGAACCTGTTTTCAACAGCTTGAGTTACTAGAACACATCAGAGGAGATATATTAGTTCCTGTATTATGCAAAGTGATGGACGACCCGAACATTAACAACAGATTGATGGGAATTGTGGTTGACTGTAATTGCTTAAGAAGGACCAAATGTGTACGGCGGCAGTATTGATGAGAGCCCTGTGATATCTTCTGTTTTGAACAACTTAAAAAAACCCATCTTGGACTCAAATAATTTCTGTACTGCAAAGTAAAAACAACTGTCAAAACAAAAGCTGTGTTTGATTCATTTGTTCTTTCTTAATTTCAGACAGTGTTTGTGTGGTGTGAGCAATGACTGGTGAGTGTGTGCAGCACAAATGAAATACACCTTTTAGATTTCTGCTTCTCACAGCAGCTTTTTACTGTTGTTGAGGCAAAAGATCAACCATCCCGATTTATCGCACAAATGGCAACATTTTATTCGCAGTTTGAGATTTCTGCCATAATAGAAGAAACGGAAACTCTTAAAAATGGCAAACGTTGCATGCTGATTATATCCTGTTAGCGACAGGAAATGTGCTTCATATACGTTCTTCAAAATGTGCTACGTTTTTTTAAATTAAATCTTTCATACTGAGGCATTGCAGTGACTTCAACCTCTCAGCGGAACAGTTAAACGAAGGATGCACCGCCAGCACCATGGCCAAAACCTAAGGACTTTATGGGGGTTTTTTTTATCTGTCACAGATTCATCTAGGGCCTATGTATGTGGGTATTAATACCTCCTAATAGAATAATGCGTGACTGCATGATGTGCTGTGTATTAATATGTTGTGTATTACCCCAGAACTGCGTTGGCCCTTCATACCTATACTTGGGGTCTTAGAAAGACCACAAGAATGTTTGAGTAGCAGCCTTGTACTATATAAAAGTAGCACAGGAAACCTCGCCCCTGTGAACTACTACGACTCCCACGATTCTCTGCTTGCCTCTCCATTTGGCACTTGCAGCAGTAGTCCTCTGGCCCAGCTACAGCCCAGCACCAAGTCTTCTACCGGTGGAACATGGAGGTGACAGCCGCACGCCGTTCGTTTCTGTGCGACATCGGTGAGCACCGTTTTCCCAGATGCTTCCATACTGCAAACGTTACCTGCCTTAAGACTGCCCATTTTGTTCACGTCTAACCGTAGCCTCGTGCTCGTGCCTTGCTCGTGACACTGTCCCTTTCTGTGTCACATCTATAAATTCATACCACAATAATGTCAACCGTGACCGTAACATACAGGCTAATACGCGAGTTAAGGTAGGCTACATGATATATTATTTCGACAATACTTATTAAAAGTTACAGAATGTTGTTGAGGTGAAGAAACTGCCAAGGCAAACACACCTAAGGGAAGACGTTTCTGTCGGTACTGCTGAGTAGCGTTAGCTAAAACAGCTAACGTTAACTTACTACGACTTCTAATTGAACGGTTCCTATATTGCTATTATTTAATGCTATTGACTAGCACCCAGTTAGATTTTTTCCCTCCCACAGCCTATAGTTATAACAAGGCAAAGCTTGGACAAAATGTAAAGTTTAAAAGAGTAAAGTTACGTTTTTTATTTTATGAATATGCAGGTTTTGTCGCCTGTGTAAAGAGGGCAAGTCCTGTATGGAGCCGGGACAGTGACTCTGAATTTGGTATCGAATCTGGCATCGGGGGAAAAAAAACTGGAACTGAAAAAGGAAACGGTGGTATTGAAATATTTGTACTGGAAAAAAGGTGTTATGGCACTGAAAAAGGTTTCGTTGAAAAATTAAACAATGTAAATGATAATCAAAATAGTTGCCAGTTAATTTTCTTTCAGTTTAATTTGCAACAGAACATATTTTATAAGCTCTTTGTATGTTTTGTGCATTCATTTGTAAAGTAGCTAGTAACTAAAGCTGTCAGATAAGTGTAGTGAAGTAAAAAGTAGAAGGTGGCATGAAAAGTAAAGTACCTCAAATTTGTACTTGTACAGTACTTGAGTAAATTTATTTAGCTGCATTACACCACTGCATTGCCATCACCTCAATTTAATAAATTCAACAATATGTTCATGCTATTGTCAACACTTTTTTAATCTAAGTGTTTTTGTCCTATTTTAGTCTGTGTGGGTGTATGTGCGTCTCAGCCAAACTGTATTTAGTTGTAACGGGATTAAAAGATTGTCATGGCCCTTCTAATGCCCTCTGTTTGAGGCTATATTTGCCACGAAGTGTATTTGCTCATATTTAGCATGAAGCCTCCTTGTTTTCTGATCCACTCTCCTTTTTCCCTGTAACATTTGCTGCATTATGCTGTTAATACAAACTCGACACTTCCTGTGTCCGATTGAAAATAAAAAAAGCCTTCTACCGTTTCAGTGGACAGAATCCCTCCATTTCATAACAAGGCTTTTACTGTGGAACATTTGCAGGACTGTGTTATAGAAAATTCAGTGACTTGCACAGTTCCCATACTGTGCAGCTGCTGCCATCTTGTGGCTCTTGTATGTTCCCGAGAGTTTATCAATCATTGTTTTTTTCCCCCCTGGCTTGTATTTAGGACCAGCCTTTACTATAGATTGACTACTTATATGCGAAAATACTGTATAAAATTTGAGAAATGATTGCTGAAATACAGGTTTCAGCCGCTCCAAGCACTGCATGAATAGACTAGGGCTGCACCAGAATATTCGAATATTCCCTCGGTGGGTTGGTATTCGATGTTCAATTTTGGGATTTGAATATTGGTTTAAAATAAATAAATAAATGTATGTTACAATATTCCGGTTTTAATAGGACGGGACAGTTGAAGGAAGGTAACATCGTGGACAATAGAATAATAGAAACAAAACGTATTAGTCTTTTTACCCGTTATTATAAATCTAAATGAATCTACTGCAAAATATAGTAGCTTGTTGAAACTCAAACGTGAGATTTTACCGGTAAGTCACGTGTCCCAGTAAACTCGCCCAGACGTAAACATCATGCCCGCGTGTCACGATTCAGTTCATCTGGAGGAGAAGACAAGATGCTCCAGCCGTGTGGGAGCACTTGCAATTGAGCGAGAACAAGACAAAGGCAGTGTGCAAAATATGCGATTTGAACCTGGCCTACCACAACAGCACAACGCGTTTGAGAATTCACCGAGTTCCATAAGTAATACGTCTAAACGTTATATAGCCTCGCATATTATTCTCATACACGTCCGCCATGTCAATCAGTAATTTTACACGTGATTAAAAATGTGCGCTTAATTTGCTTGGGAAAAAAAATACATGACCTGTGTGTTGTTTTTGTATCACTAATGCAGTGTCCGTTCTTGGGTTATATAAGCTCCGCCCGCGTGATCCCCGCCGCTTCCGGCTCGCGCTGTTCTGTAGTGTATTAAGTTTATTAATTCTGATGTGTATCGCGTGTCCAATATTGCACCAAATGCGACACTGCACTCCCCATCCACGTGTGAAGTCGACTGGACCTCCCCCTAGGGTTGCCACCTTTGATTTGTGAAAAACTGGGACAGTCAGATAAAAAAAAAAAAAAAGGTTTTGTTTTTTGGGGGGGGGTCAACCCATATTTGCAAACATACTATGTGAACAGTTGTAGGACTCCCTATTGGCTCTCTTAATTATAGTTGTCCTGACGTAGATGCTCTCCCTCATGTAGATGCACTCCCTGCCTTTGTGTTATGCAAAACTCTGGTGCTTCTTTGTTTTTGCATGATTTTCCTAGCGCTGTTTTTCCTTCATATTTAACTGAAATTTTGGAAGGAACAAAACACACGTAACTGAGAACGGGCCTCCTTGGGTGGGCCTTACCCGTTCAGAAAAGTTCTCTTTTCGCCCAGTCTGAGCTGTAGGTTGTAAATCGTTTTTTCTTTGACGCTGGTGGTGGCTCAACCGATTTTGTTGTGTCCGCCTCTCCCCCCATTTCACAAAACTGAGTTAATATAAAGTTTAAAAAAAAAATCTAGCTAGCAACTGAACACCGTTATACATTTACATATAGCAGATGCTTTTATCCAAAGCGACTTACATATGAGAACTTTCACAAACCGAAGGCGCAGCTTCGGGAGCATTTTGGGGTTCAGTATCTTGCTCAAGGATGCTTCGACGCATGGCTGGGGGATTGGGCCGCTGACCTTCCGATTGGCGGGCAACCGCTCTGCCACCAAGCCACGGCCGCCCCATGTTATAGCCTGCATGTGCGTGGATGGATGCGTGCGAGCGACCGACAGCACAAGCAGTTGCTAGGCGATAGGTTGAGCTTCCAATCAAATAAAAGTAAACGCCTGGCATTGGCCAATCCACTGTTTGTTTACGGACACAGGATTGGATGTACACAACCATGAAGAAAACACAGTATAACAGTATAAGGAAACTGTTTAATTTGAAGGCAGGAAACTCTTCTTTTAGAAGTACATTTTCACCAAAAAACGGGACAATTCGTGTCCCGCTCAAAAAAGAGAACAAGGTGACCTTGTGGAAGCCATTGCCGTAGGTTTGCGGTGATGCCAAAGACTTCCAGGCGAAGGGGAGGACATATTGTTAGGATGCATATTTTATGCAAGTCATGCTTTCCTTGCCCCTCTCCTCAAACCCCTAATATCCACGCCAAAACTGGGACAAAACTGACAGCGTACAAAAAAACTGTCACTGAAAAAAGAGTGACATTGTCAACATTGTCACTGAAAAACACATCAGAATGAAAAAAAAAAAAAAAAGAAATAATTTTTAATGCATGTGTTTTATTTTTCGGTGAACATTCTTTCTGTGCCAATACTGGTTGCAGTGCCAATACAACTTTTTCCGGTACAGATGTTTCAATGCCAATTCATTTTTCAGTTCCTGTTTTTTCTTTTTAACGCCAAATTTGATTTTCGATGCCAAAATTTGAAGTTACTGTCCTGGCTCCATAGCCTTGTTCATAACGTTTAACTACATTTCGGAAAAAAAATACGAAGAGAGTTTTACTGAGTACTTACAATAGCGGCTTTATTTTTAAAGTTGTGAGAGTTGCAAATGTTCAGACAAAAAATAGAAAACCCGAAAAAAGCTTTAATTGTACCCAAATATTTGTAAATGTATAGCTTATGTGTTGCTGTCTGCGTAAGGTTTCTGGGCAGACCGGACTGCCCTGCATGAAGCAGCATCCCATGGCAGGGCCCTGCAGCTGAAGCAGCTGATAGAAAGTGGAGCATCAGTCAACATGGTGACGGTGGACAACATCACTCCGCTCCATGAAGCCTGCATACAGGCCCATCCAAACTGTGCCCGGCTGCTGCTGGAGGCCGGAGCCCAGGTGGGATAAATTGAGACACAATTGAGAGTGATGCAATCTAATACAGAATAAATAGGACCTTTCTGAGGTGTGTAACCTACAGTTACCATGGATTTCAGCCAACACCTCTCTGACAAAATAAACATTATTTAGATCATCCACTTTTTACATTGTGATGGTTCCCAGTAAGTGTAACGTGCCACTAAAATGTTGACAACAATCTAAAGTTGTATGGAAAAAATTTAATTGGAATCTTCCAGGTGGATGTACGGACTGTCCATGGCAGCACCCCTCTGTGTAACGCCTGTGCTTCCGGCAGCTTGGAGTGTGCCAAGCTGCTTTTGGAGTACAGAGCCAAAGTTAACCCATCGCTGACAGCTCTCACCGCCTCGCCGCTCCACGAGGCCTGTATACAAGGTAAACCTTATGCAGCAATAAGACAGGGTTCAACCAGTCGTACCGCATCAGATGTCTTTACTGTAATTAAAACTTTACATTCCTCTCAGGTAATGTTGAAGTAGTGAGGTTGATGATAGCCAGCGGTGCCCATCTGGAGGCGTATGATGTCCACTTTGGTCCACCCCTTCACATCGCATGTGCTAAAGGACGCGTGGACTGTGTCATGGAGCTGCTTAATGCAGGTCAGCAAGACGACTGCAGGCCAGAAAGCGTGCTAAAGAATAAATCCATCCTTAAAACAGAAAAAAGTATGGAAAATCTCTGCATTGCGATAAAGTGCTGAATGGTGGTCATTTTTAAGTTGACCTACTTTCTTCTAACCTGCCTAATTTAATTCTGCTTTTGGTACTGATTTACTAAGTTTCTCACAATGCCCTTTGACAACACCCAGAGAAGAGGCTGGCGGGCTGTGGCACCAGCTGTGTGTAAGTAGCTTAGCTTGAAAGTAGTCGGCGAGTTCCCCTATGCCTTATACTTAAAATCTACACCTCCCCTGTGCAGGTGTAAGTCATTCCTTATTAACTGCTGTCATGGTGAATGGTTGAAAAGATGGAGAGATGGAGAGATGATGACTTTTTGTTATTTACAGACTACATCACTTAACATTTCTGATGACACTGAGATGCACGCTCTGTATTGTGCCGCTGTTAGTGTTGTTGGGTGTGATTTTATACTGTATTCACTCGAGATGGGAACTGCTGCTAGCACCACCTAGGTTGCTTGTAACAGAAAGTAATGTATTACTTACTGTATGATCGTTGAATGTCAGTGCAGAATGGCAGCTCTAAAAGAAATCCCTTGCTCTTTGATTCTTAGAGACTGACGAAAAAACTATGAAAACGTTTGGTATCCGCAGGACAAAGGAAAATACACCACCAAGCAAACAGAATGAGCCCAGGCATGCAGGATTGATTGCCTACTGTAATAGCACTGTGCAGGACATGTATGAGGGTGGATTTTACTTAATCACAATAAAAAAGTCTGATAATTTCAATAATGAATCCATAAATCCGAACAAACAGGCCTAAGCTCGTCTCAACTTCCTGCAGGTGCCCGTGTGAATTCGGTTAAATTCCACGAGACGGCTTTGCACCATGCAGCACGAGTTGACATGGTGGACATGATCGAGCTGTTGGTGGAGTTTGGAGCTAATGTGTACGCCAGCGACAGCCTGGGAAGGAAGCCTGTAGACTACGCAACGCCTGCGTCTCCTTCTTACACCTGCCTCATGTTTTATGAAAGTAAGTTCATGCACTGCTTCAGCGGGCGATCAGCAGGCCTTTTCTTTTGAATCGCAATGAAAAACGCTTCTTCTCGACAGGTAACCCTCTGAGCCTGCAGCAGCTTTGCAGAATCACTGTGAGGGCGATGCTTGGTACCAGAGCCTCAGAGGTCATAGGCCAGCTGGACATAGCCCACCGCATCCACAGCTACCTCCAGTACTGTGACCATCCCATGTCACTAAAGTGACACGTGAATGGATTTCTAAGCCTGTGTGAGAGTGGTGTTTAATTTTAAATCTAGTCTTAAAAAGAAGCATCATGGACAACATATCTGCGTATAATTTAAAATGTTAGGTTATCCACTATATTTCTTTAATATATGTCATGTGACCCAGGATTGACGTCATCACTGCTGCATCAATTATGTCCATGTCGTTGTATGGTAACATAAATGTTGTGTATTATGCTTATGTAGCATTATTTATCCTGAGGTAGAATAAATAGTTGTTGCGTTCTTCACAGCTCATCAAATAGCCTGTGTGGTGTTACAGTTTTTCATGATTGCAGCCGTCAACTCAAACTCCACGTTTTCAAAACATTTAACACACCGACATAAATAGTGGCACTCATGCTCAAAATGACCCATTTTGTTTGCAAAAGGCTCTAACATTTAAACATTTGAAATATGCAACAAAAGCAAAGTTTGCCTTCAACCAACACAACTTGCAAACAAGTATCTTTAGCTCTTTCAGTCCATCAATAAACAATGGACCAAAAAATACAAAACACAAAGTCAGTGCGAATCAGTGCACCATTGCTTGCCATTGTAGCCTATTGGCAGTGCCATTTGTTGCCTTTTTGCAAAGAATTGGATCCAGGATAAGAAATGCTTTGATGCATTTTTTTATTGATTCCATGACATCCATTTTTTTTTTCAAACCGTGTCTGAAAACTGAAATACTGTAAACATGCGACGAGTTGGCCACTGTCCAGGGTGTACCCCGCCTAAGGCCTGAAGTCCCTGGGATAGGCTCCAGTCACCCGCGACCCCTAATGGGAACAAGCTGTAGAAAATGACTGACTGACTGACATGTTAACCTAAAATACAGGCAAATCTATTGAAGACATAGCCACTATTGATACTCACTCTGATCTGCCTTAGACCTCCTCCATCCATGCTGGCTAAGAACAACACAGACGCGGCACCCTTTTTCTAAGGCCTGTAGACTGACTGCTAATTGAAGATTTGTGTAAAGGAGTGTCAAACAGGCTCTTCAGTAAGTTCGCACTGATCTAGGTAGTTTCTAATAGTAAGGAATAAATGGTTTCTGTTCTGTTTGGTTACCATAGGTAAAACAATGGAGTTTGGACTGCTTGAGTGACATCCGTGTTAACTGTTTTGCAAAAGGGTGGGGAAAATGTGTCAAATCCAGTGAGAAAGGGTTAACACATTTGCAAGTCGTGTCTTCTGCTCTGCTGAGATAGTGATGATGAAACTGGGTGGATTGTAGTTTCTTTAACCAGGTCAAAGTGATCAAGAAAGAACTGTAACGCTACAAACCCCAGTGTGAGTCCCCGGTGTGTCACGTGACTCCTGCCGCACGTCAGCATTACCGGGACGCGGCTGTTTACAAACGTCCCGTCTCTCTCTCTCTCCGCCTTAACGTCGTCCATTCTGCGCGGAGAAAAAGACGGGATGGAAATCGGAAGTGCTCGGCCCTATTTCTTTGGAGACATCGGTGAGTATGAAATAGAGACAACATGACCGGTGAGACTGTCGCTCTTCGGCTCTTGACCCAGTTACTCATGTATGGACTGTCAGCGGGGAAGCTAACATGCTAGCAAGCGGCAGCCCCTGGCGTGTTTGACTGTAACTAGCCGTTACCAACAGCTGAACTGTAACGTTATGTATCGTCTGTTATTGCTGTTTAGCTGCTCTTCCACATTTTTACATTTGTGTTGTTACAGAACGTTTGGTATAAGTAGCTTTCGACATACAAGGAACTCAAGTAATGAGAGAAGATGACAACAACATAAGAATATAGAGTTAACGTTAGGTGTTAAACTGGCCCGCAGGCCAAAATTGGCCCTCAGTGTAATTATATTTGGCCCGCGAGGCAATACCAAGTGACTACTAACGTTAGAGCTGGCCCGCCGGTGTTCACCGCTAATACTACAAATCCCATAGTGCTCTACTATTGTTTTGGCGCGTCAATCAGGACAGGGCCCTGAAACGCCCTCTCCTCTGTGACAGTAGTCATGGCGACCTCATGCGACAACTGTCAAAGTGCTACCCCTTCCCAAAAATGGCGAAAAGTAAGGCAGAAAACAGGAGCTTTCTGGACAGGTGGGAGGCAGAATATCTGTTTACATATGTAAAAGACAGACCTGTTTGTCTTGTATGTGGAGCCAACGTGGCTATGACGATTTTGCATGTCTGCACTATTAAGTTATATATATTGTATGGTAATAAGCGTTGCTTGGGTCCATATTAAATGGTTTATTTGTTCAATTTTGGCCTCATCATGCTTGACACAGTTAACATTAGACAGGAGACATTTACTTGAAATGTTTGTGCTTCTTGCTGTCAACTCAATATTATTTTGCTTAGATGTGATAGTAGAGGATCATAATAATGACTGATATACTGTACTTAGTAATATATACTCATTTACATTTAGTAGACGCTTTTATCCAAAGCAACTTACATATTAGAACATTCACAAACCGAAGGCGCAGCTTCGGGAGCATTTTGGGGTTCAGTATCTTGCTCAAGGATGGCTGGGGGATTGAACCACCGACCTTCCGATTGGCAGGCAATCGTGCTGCCACCAAGCCGCAGCCACTATATACTCATATACCACATAGTTATGTAAGTTTATGTTAAACAAGACAGTTACAGTAAAAAGAAAAACACACCACCATTATAATGTTTATTTATTCACCAAAGTACAAGAACAACAGTGGGTGATAATACTGAATGGTTACCCATCTCTACACATACAATGTGTCCTGTTGTGCCCTGTTCCCCTGCAGGCTGCTGGTCAGAGAGAACCGAGGTGCACAAGGCAGCGTCCCTCGGCCAGGCCTCCCAGCTGCAGCAGCTCATCCGAAGCGGAGCTTCAGTCAATGTCGTGGCGGTGGACTCCATCACACCACTGCACGAGGCCTGCCTCCGCGGACAGGCCCAGTGTGTGCGGCTGTTGCTGGACGCTGGAGCCCAGGTGAGCCAGGGAGACAGACAGATGCCTATCGGCCATGTCATGGGGGACATTTGTAGAAAACAGCTGGCTTTTCAATATACTGTATACACTGTATACTGTATATAAACTTAACCCATGAACTACGTCCCGCACAATTCTTACATTTCATTCATTAAACATTTTCAGCCATTAAGTTCAGAAACATGACCGTCCGATTATATTGCAGAGAACACAGAAGAATTATGGTAAGCAAAAAATAAAACTAAAGAAAGACATAGAAAGGAGTTTGCCAGCGTTATTGGTCACATTGAGTGAATGAGGAAATGAAATATGATTTTGTGGGAAGAAGTTGAAGTACTTCCTCCATCCTCTCAGGTGGATGCGAGGAACGTAGACGGGAGCACCCCGCTGTGTGATGCCTGTTCGGCTGGTAGTTTGGAGTGTGTGAGGCTCTTGCTGCAGCATGGCGCCAAGGCCAACCCTACCCTCACCTCCCGCACGGCCTCGCCCCTCCACGAGGCCTGCATGGGAGGTGAGGGCCTCAGCTCATTTCACATGCCTTTTTTAGTTTCTGTAAGATCGAGTTACCTGCCAGTTTAGGCCTGACGGTAATCTTTATGAACTTAAACTTATATAACACAATCTTCTCGTGATTTTCCAGGAAACTCCGACTGTGTGAAGCTCCTGATTACCATGGGCGCTTGTCTGGAGGCGTACGACCTTTACTACGGGACCCCGCTGCATGTGGCTTGCGCTAACGCACACACAGACTGTGTTAAAGTGCTGCTCAATGCAGGTGAGCATCAGTGCAAAGCAGGATGGGGAAGTGTACAAAACCAGATGTCCCATGGCTTTAAATTTGGCTTTTGTTTGTGTGTTTACTCCTCTCAGATTTTGGAGGTCGTATTTTAAATCTAGTAAGATGGAAGGCAAGTTTGGGTGTTTTGATTCCAATGCTGGTGTAACTGGACAGGTTAGCTGGCCTGTAATAATACCGTCTGCTACCTAAGTTGAAACTGCGGTACCAGCCACCAAGTATACATGTGGCCATACCTGCAGTTTTGCATGTTTTAATCTATTAAGTACAAATTGTGTATACTTCACTAATGACCATTTAACAAAGTGATTTGTTTGGATTGATTTTCCCCATCCAGGTAGCCACTATTTTCAGTTTGTTCACTACCCTGAGAAGTAGAGAGAGAATCAAACATGAATAAGTAAAAAAAAAAAAGGCAAATAGCCTTCCTTTTTGTGTGGCAAAAATAGCATAACAATGCACTTGCAAGCATGGACAACTTTGTAAACTCTTCCTTGTTGAGTCAAAATGTTATACCTCACTGGCTTTCTAATGGGTTTGGATTTAAGTTTGATTTCGTCCCTACACTTGGTCTTGCACATCACCTTTGACCACCAGAACTTGTGGACAATTTTCAGGCAAATAGGTATGGCTTTTACTTTTTTTTTAAACCCTTTTCTCAATCCACATAATGATAATGTAGCTTTGAAGGACGTATACAGTATATAGGCACCTGGCATTGAGGAAGTCAGTTGTTATGTATTCCTTGGATAATGGTTGGCAGTAATATTTTAGGGATTTGAAGTTGAATTGGTTCATGAAGGTTTAAGGATCACCGGTGCTATTCTATATTTTCATAAATCCCATGAAAAGACAAAAACCAACAGTGAATGTATTGTGTTGCAGGTGCATCCAAAACCTGGTATATCCTATTCCTCTGTACCATTGGGCTCAATTGTTGTTAAAAAACGTTTAAAAACACATCAATGAGCCACACTGTTGCACAGTGTTATCATGAACACTGAATCCCACATACACCATCCTGCTGCCTCAAATACTCACTAGAGCACCAAATCTGGATTTATCAGCCACTGAAAATAGTGCTCAACAAATGAACTATTTTCTCCTGTTCGATAGAGTGACCAGCTGTTGTAGGAAATTACTGAGCCTTTTGAAAGCCACAGACAGGGTAGGGAAGTCAGAAAGTACTGAGATACAGACGGTTGGTTTTGATCTTTTAATGAGATTTGTTTACAATAAGAAAAAAACCAGCATTATCCTTCAAGAACAGACATTGATCCCCTTTTCCTTGTAGGTGCTAAAGTGAATGCTGCCAGGCTACATGAGACTCCGCTGCACCACGCTGCTCAAAACATGCGAGTTGAGATGATAGAGATTCTGGTGGAGTTCGGGGCTAACATCTACGCCAGAGATCAGCACGACAGGAAACCTGTCGATTACGCAACGCCAGGCTCTCCCTCTGCGTCCTGCCTACGGTTTTATGAGAGTAAGTTATTCAGAAAAAGTCAGGGCTGCGTGGAGATGCACACCATTGCTATTTAGATCTCCTACTTTGTGTTGTTGCCTTAATCCTGTAACAGTGTATGTCAACATAGCACCAGCAGGTGTCAAGCAAGGATCCCTTTTCAGTTCCAGGAAGTCTCACACAGATGACACCTGTTGTTTACCACGATGCTCATACTGTATATACAGGTGGTCACAAATAGGTTAGCCACTGTAACAGGATGCATATGAGAAGGTGATGATTGACACCTCTTAATTCCAGTGACAGAGCCTTATATAGAAAGTGGAGCACAGTGAAACAAGGAATGAAGCAGTTGGGTTGAAGGGTAGAAAACAGTTTAGTAATAAAACAATTATAAAATATTTCCATATAAACGCCATATTTATATTAAAATAATAATTATATTATGACATCATATAGGACTGTCCAACAACGATATGTTGCAATCCATTTTCCAGACCCATGACTCATTGTTGCACGATATATTGTGAACACTTATATCTAATTTTCTGTCTACAGCCACTCCTATGAGCCTGCAGCAGCTCAGCAGGTTGGCAGTGAGGAAAAAGCTGGGCACCAGAGCTCTGAAGGTCATAGGTCAACTGAGCATACCAAAACTCATCATCAGCTACCTCTGCTATCAGTGAGTGTCGCCTGGAGGAGTTGGCACGATGCTCAAAGAAAGACTGAAGACTCGCGGAGCTGCTGCACAAGTCTGAGAAAACACAGCAACGGTGCAACTTCGTTAGATATAATAATAGTAGACACACAGTTTAGTGACAAGCACAGTGTTCTCCCATGTATACACTTTATGCATTTCAAAAGTGCACTTTCCACCTCAAGACCTGCAAATAAAAGTTACAAAGCAGGGTTGAGACAGAGAGGAGTATCCTAACTCCTCAATTGGAGTTGTTTAGGTGCTGCATTCATTGGGTTTACACTCAAGCTAACAATTGGATTGTGACTAGGATAATGAATTACTACCCTGCAAACACTATAAACAGTTAGGAGAGTAAGCAATTTTCATTACCAGAACTGGAATACCTGTCAGTCCGTGGAATGATATGCCTCATGCCAGGATCAGCTTATAGGGTATCAGTTTAATAATGCAGTGGTTCCCAAAGCACCCAGGTGTTGCCTGAGGACAAGCAAGGGTGCTGCACAATTGGTTCATTTCCGTTTTTTGTAGAGCACTTTTATTAACGTTTCACCACGTGAAAAATAAAGAGGCAACATTATATTTAGCAATTAACATCGGAATCGCTGTTTTTAAAAGCCTGTTAAATATGCAGCCCTGCGGCAGCTAAGGGGTTAGGGTTGCTGGTTGTCATAGTAATGAGTATGCAGCTGTTAGAAATTGCGAGTGTCACAGCAAGTGATGGAAACATTTTTGTCACAGTAAATAAGGCTCAAAAACTGCTGATAGCCTGGTCCTCATTCTGAGACGACCGAAAGAACTAAATTCAGACTGTACAGTCAAAGCTATTTGGCTTACAGCTTTGCGGACAGGTGTTACCTGCTTGTATGGGATGCCATGACAAAAAAATGTCCTGTGAGGGGGTGTCCTGTTTCAAAAAAGTTTGGGAAACACTGCTATAATGGCCTGGCCAGACAGACTTGGGGCGTCAGGGTACAAAAATGAGCGTGGGACACATCACGTTTCATTGCTTGTAGTGCGTCATAGTGCAGGACAACAGACACGGCATCTAGGATGCCTCACAAAATTAAAATGTTTCTCTTGCTTAGTTTGAGATGTTCTGTGACGTTGGCCCATAGGAGCACTGATCACTCCTCTGCACACGACTGTAAAAACGACGGAGCGAAAGAAGGATGATGTTGTCGGTGAAGTCGGTCCCTGGCGTGTCCTTCCTGATTAAGTCGTGAAAGACAGTGAGCGATTATTGGTGGGGTCCCATGGTTTTTGATCGCCTAATCTGAAGCTGTGACCATTTTGAGAGGTAAAAATATCAGTGTAGATTGATCCCGGCATTAGTTTGACTTTGTTCCGTGTTTTGATTTATGTGCATGCACAATAGACGTGTGCCGGTTTTCGGTAATGCGATAAATCTCGGTAATGAATATGCACGATATTATTATCATGGGCACTTCAATATACCGTGGATAATAATAGATCCGACTTTAGATTTTTAGAACTCCCATTAGCTTATTTTCCATCATCCGCTTAAAAAACACTGCGTATATGCTGCGCAAAGCACGCATGCGCACTCTGCTGTAAACAATCCTCACTCATCTCACATTGAGAAGAAGCATGGCTGAAGGAGGAACGCTGCCGATTTATCGCCCATCTGACTGTGCGTTTCACACCAGACGCGAATAAATCGCGGTATTCGCGTTAAGTTGGATGCTTGAACATTTTGAGTGTATTCGCTTCATTCGCTCGTGAAATTCGCTCCACTCGTGTGTACATTCACCACACAACAGACACGAATTCGCGTCATGGGAGGGGTTCAGCGGACTGAGCCGGTCTCATTGAGTAAAAAACGTCTTTTTCAATTTACCAGATTGGCCGACCTCCTCACTCACTTTCGTCCAAAAGTTTCCTGTTTCTATAATGAAAAGAGGACATATCGTACAGCTCCACACACACACACACAGCCACAATTATTTTATCCTCTCTCTCTCTCTCTCTCTCTCTCTCTCTCTCCCTCTCCCTCCCTCCCCGCCACCTACTTTACCGGGGTGTACAACTATTATTTTATCCTCCATTGTTGTTCGGATTTCTGCCTTCTCGTAATCACGTCACTACTCAAGCAAGCTCCTGATTGGTTAACGCGGCGCGAAGTTCAGATTTTTCAACTCGCGCGATTCGTGCAATTCGCGTCATTCGGGTAAAGGGTAAAGTCAGAAGTTTGAAAATATTTTGGGTTCCAAAAAATTGCAGAGGATTTGCTGATTGAAGATAGTTTGCTGTTTGATACAATTACTCACTTCATACATTTCTATTGTATTATTTTATTTATATTTATTTAAATGTTTGAGTTACTTTTTGTTCTTTTAAAATAAGTTATTAAAGTTAAGAAGTGGACAACACTGAAGTTTGTTTATCATTTTAACCCGTTTCTCTTGTGCAATTAAAGTATCGTGATAAAAGCTCAATCAATTAATCGCAGCATGAAAAATTGCTACCGGCACATGCCTAATGCACAAGAAAGATCACCCACTAAGCCAAATTCAAACTGGTGTTTTATACATTTACATTTAGCAGACGCTTTTACCCAAAGCGACTTACACATGAGAACATTCACAAACCGAAGGCGCAGCTTCGGGAGCAATTTTGGGGCTCAGTATCTTGCACAAGGATGCTTCGACACATGGCGGGGGGATTGAACCGTTGACCTTCCAATTGGCGGGCAACCGTTCTGCCACCAAGCCACAGCCGCTGTTATACGCAAACAGAAATGATGGGAAACATTTATGGGGCAACAGCAAACGCCTTTGTTGTTACCATTAACACCCTGTCTACACTTACTGGGATTATTGTCAATTAGCAAATGCAAGATACCGAACCTTAAGAACTTTTCTTAATTTTTATAGTATGAATGTAAACCTACTGGTCGGTTTTGGACACTTAACCAGCTGACAGCAAATGGCAACCCTAAAACAGAAATCGGTAGTGTTTTTTTTTTTTTTGGGTCAATTAAAGGTTGCTGGATTGAATCCTGGATGTGCCGGGAAAATGCATGCAAATCACTAAACTCGCAGGCGTACTGTAAATGCTGAGTAACAGTTCAAATGTGAAATGAGACATTGCGTGCGTGCTCAGTCAACGTTCCCTGCATAACCAAAGTTTGTTTCTTAAGTGTCATCGAGAGGCATACCAAGCAGTGTTGCTGCCACAGCGGCGCCCAGAGTGACACTCTCCAGATGCTGCTGCACTTCATCGCCGTTTCCTGCCATTCACACCCCGCAGGAATGGCGACAGCCTTTGTTTGATACAGACACTTACATTTCAAGGAAGCGGCGATCCTGGCTGCCTATTTATAGCTTTGTGTCTGTTGCTCCACTAAATGCTCTTATAGAGAGGACCCAGAGAGCTCAGTGAGGTCTTAGTAATGTTAGAAGGAGGTGCAGGAAGTTCTTACTGAAATCCATAAAGTGCTTTAGTTTGCATTAGTGGCTCTCTTCTAAGTTTCCCTGACCTTTTTTGGACGTTTTCATAACTTTCATTTATCCATGCAGGTTAAATCAGGCCAAACACCCGCTTAGATTATTTTGTCTGAAACTGAACATAAATTGCTCCTTGACACCAGAACACTGGAAGATAATAAGACATGGGGTAGCACATTACAAGCGGAAGGTTCTTTGTGGGTACATGTGCTTGTTCACAAGTCATGTGCATTTTAGTCCGTGTGTGATCTATGTTTCCCCTCCGACCACGACATAAATCAAATTGTCTAGTTGAATTTTCTCGGCCTTGTCTTTTCCCTTTTCTGACTGGCGATCTTAGCTTTAGCTGCCGCTGTTTTCTACCTCCATGGAGACAGGACATCTTTGGACAGGAACACACATTCTGTCTGTGATCTAAGTAATTCAGGATACTCAGCCTTTGGCCATAATGTTATATGAAAAATAATACTGTCTCATTAGCAGAGGTGTCAAGTAACGAAGTACAAATACTGTGTTACCTTACTTAATTAGAAACTTTGGGTATCTATACTTGACTGGAGTTATTATTTTTCAGCCGACTTTTTACTTCTACTCCTTCCATTTTCACGCAATTATCCGTACTTTCTACTCCTTACATTTTAAAAATAGCCCCGTTACTCCTATTTCATTTCGGTGTATTTTCATTTCGGCCTGTCACCGTTAAAAAAGCAAACAGAAAACCTATCCAGGTAAATCGCGCCATCCGGATAGAGCGGATTTTAAAGGGGTTGGATGAGAAGTGTAAACATGTACCATTCCGACACCCTATTGGTTTGTACGCGATCCATCGCGCCAACACATGACACAAATCACGTCACACTCCAGCAGGCACAGTGTTGGGGTCGTTGCTCCAAATAAGTAATCATTTACAGCAGACGTATGTAGCCAAGTACGAAGATGTCCGTCACATTTATGGTTCTTTAATGTATTTGCATTGTACTAAAATGTGTTCATTTTCAGTGGGCTCACATGCGGCTGAAGCAGTGAAACAGGCAGCCTAGTACATCCCACATTTATCAACAGTAACATTTTAATATAACATTATAGGCTTGCAGCAGATAGAAGCTAACTTAGAAGCTCAAGTCTCGCTATTGTTTGCACAAATTCCTTTTTCATGGCAGGTATGGACACCTCTTCACCCAAAGCAAGTGAAAAATTGAAACTTAAAAAGGACAATAACTTGCCAATACATCTCAAACCAAAGGTAGTCCAGCGGGGTTATTCTACTGTTTGCATCCTTCATCCTCGCCAGCCACTTCAAGGCCTTGTGCTCCGTTTCTTGAAAGAACTGTCTTCCCAAGAGGCATCCCTTCTCCACTGTAGAATAGCGAGTCTCCCTGGGATAGAGCTACCGACTTATCAATACAATCGGATGGCAATCCTCTGACGTGCCTTGGAGAAGCACTGCACCCAACCCACGATCTGAGGCATCAGTTTGCAAAATAAAGGGCTTCTGAAAGTAGGGGCAGTGCAACACCGGATGTCCGCTCAAGGCCTGCTGAATGTCCTTGAAGACGTTTTTTGCCGAAGCTGGTTAGGGCCCTTGAGACTGGTCTCATCTGTAAGCACAGCAGCTCTGGCAGAAAAATTGGGGATGAATCTCTGGTACAAACCTGACATTCCAAGGAAGGATTTGAGTTGGGTTCTAGTCTCGGGCAGAGGGCAGGATCGAATGGCGTGTTTTCAAAATATTTGGTACAGTGTATGTCATGTATTAAATTGGGTAAAACATGTCCTTTAGCCACAGTCCTTTAGTCCTAGCCCTTAATCAGAATTAAAAACACCAAAAATAGCAGTGAGCAAATGATGTGTCCTCAAAAAGCAGAACACTGTCCACGTGCAGTTTACTTACGTCACCCATCAGGATTTCTGGGTGTTTTAAGTTCACAATTTTCAAACCTTTTGCTTCTATCTGGAGGTGCGTGCAGGCACAGTCACCTTGCGCATCTTCAAAGAGCAAGAGGCCATCTGTCAGCCCTCATGGAGGTCTGCACCTGTGTGTTTTGCTGTTTGTCTGACAGATCTTTACAAAGCATTCAAAAGCAATATTTCGTGCTTTCAGACCCTCGTCCAAATCTCTCAATTCACTCCCCTCATTTGGCTCTCCCCCTTAACGTGCCCTGGCTGCACGATGCTGGCACGAATATGGAGCTTGTCTGCTGCACTCCATTAATATGCCAAGCTGTTGCAGTTTGTTTAATCAACATATAAATTCCTAGAAACTAATCTTCCATCATCACAAGGTATTTTGACAATTTTTAATGCTACAACTATGCAGTCAGGTTTATTATAAGCTTAGCCTATAAATAGCCTTGAAGCACAGCTCTCCTTCCCTTGGAGCATTCCCTTCAAGACTTGTTAAAATATCTGACCCTGATACAGATGGGGTTTCTATTTATGGCTTAAAATAACCACTACAAAACATGCTTGGCTTCAAAGCACTTTAAGTCCACTGAAGTGCCTGGAAAAAGCAGAGGAGAGGAGAGCAGGCATGCAGGGAATGTCCAGTTATCTAAGATGAGAAATGGCCCTCGCTCCAAAATAGGAATGGTGAACTTCAGGTTGAACAAATGAATGGTTGGTTTGTTTTGAAACTTTCCTCCTGGTTCATCACTGTAAATAGCACTGGCAGTTCTCTCAGTTTAAGTGTTGAATTCATGTTTAATCTGCTCCAATGTTCAAAACACACTGGTTTATCTGTTTGAGGTGTTACAAAAAACTGATGAGTCATCCCACCTCAATGTCTCATAAATATGTATCTTATTAAACTGTACACAAGTGTAGCTTTGAATATGTTGATTTGTCGAATAAATTGTACTGTTGATGTGTTTGTTGTCCTCGTATTTTTTGAATGAATCAGGCTTTCATACAAGGACATTTACACGTGTTTTTATATCCTGCCACCTGAGTACATGTAAACTGGACTGTATGTCCTCATGGTGGCGTCAGTCTGGCTGAAACAGTACATGATTGATGTTTCATCCTGACACAGCTTCGGTAGTACTGTGCTGCAGACAGGCAAGATACGTGTACAATATTAAAGCTTAAAGCCAAGACAGGACTGCAATGTAATCCTTCCGGGCAATTGTGCACAATGTACGTCCACTAAAAGTGCTTGTTTTTGAAACTGACAGGCTACCGGGATAGACCTTTTCATAAAAAGAGGAAGATCCTTTTTGTTTAACCAGAAACAGCCGTTATATGGCTCTCGTCAAAGCCACCAGACTCCATTGACAAATACAGGATTTCTACCTCACAGATCATCGTAACATTGCATTCATTGAAACTTGACAGTAGCAAAATAAAACTCACCAGAAACCATGTTTTTTTGTCTTTTCAGAATAACAAACAATTCAAGAAATTTCAGAATTTCAAGCTGCATTAAGTGTTTTTTTGTGCTACTTGGGGAGTGTAAACAAGCTGTAAACACAACACTGACATTTGATCACTTTTAAAGTAGATGTATCGAACATGTTCGGAAATGCTTGCTTATTTAGCAACGTTAACGTTCATTTGGAGTCATGTTTGTGACCACTTGGTGAAATGTATGTCCAGTATTCACTGTGAGCTGTGAGGAGTACCACTGGCTGATCCAGTCACCCTCCCAGGACTACTGCTCGACAAAGTTTCATTTTTTCATTTATTTCTTTTCTTTATTATTTATTCTTTCTTTTAGCTCTGTTTTGCTGTCCACCAGCTGCTACAGTAAATCACCCACTATCTATCTACTGTACGTCTGTCTGCTGTTCAGTGCTGGGCAGCAGCAGGCAGCATTTTCAGTGAAAAGCTCTGAAAATCCCACCTGCTTGCCGCTGGAAACGACTCGGATGAGAGTGGTGAGACGGAACCAAAACCGTAAAGTTGAGGGTAGTTAAACCAAAACAATGAGCCGAAAGACACTAAAACGCTCCATAGAGCTGGCTGGAACTGCAGAGTTGGGTGATAATTCTCTGTGGGTTCATCACATTGAGCGACTCCTTTCACATTACATATAGTCCATATGATCCACTGCTGAAAAAAATATTGACTATAGCAGCTTTTTATAGCAGGTCTTGGAAATTAAGCAGACCATCTTGTTCCGCACCATCTTTTAAAGTGAGGACACCCACTCCAGTCATTAAGCAATCTTGCTGCCACCCACAAGAAGCTCATGTTATACAGTGTTTAATTATCCACACACCATTTACAGTGAATTTTACTCTGGGCATACAAAACACCATACTTTCAGACTATTACTAATAACGGGCCCAAATCTAATTTTGGCTGATGTAAAAGGTTTTTTTTCTTTTCTTTTTTTATTTGACCTTTATTTATCCAGAATAACCTCACTGAGATTAAAAATCTCTTTCACAGGAGAGTCCTGGCCAAGAATGGGCAGCAATTACAACCACAAACTTACAAGACCCAACAAGACCATTTTTAAAACACTTAAAAACAATTGCACAGCATTGAGTCTTCATCAAGTGACCGAATAATAGATTTAAAATGTTCCATAGAAACTGGAGTTTGTAATTTCAATGTCAAAAGGTATGCTGGTATGCACAAGACCCTGCAACCTAACTTTTCTTAAGGGAAAGTTCAAAGGCCCTGAAAACATTTTCTCAGTTTTTTTTTTTCTACTATGAGTTTCCACAAATTGGAGTTAACAGTTTTGGTTTCACATGAGAAATTTCTGTATTTGTGTTTCTGTCCAACCTCTTCCAACTGGTTTGAAGAGGGTGGACCTCAGTTGGAAAAAGGTGACTTCCATGCACCAATCAGAATAAAGCAACATTTGAATGAAAACGTGATGATAGTTGCGGGGTTGTTTGTTTATGTTACCACGCCGAATTTTAGAGCATAAAACTCGTAATAAATGATAGCTAAAGATGTTCCTGCCGAACTTTAACTTGGATTTTTGCTTCTTTAGTCATGAATATTGTCATTAAGAAAAAATGAAGAGTGTAACCCAAGTTTAGGGGGGCTTTAAAGTGAATTTGGGGGTCAATAGGATTCAAGAAGTTACAGTAAACTTGTTTTCAGCTGAAATTGTCCCAGTTTACCTGAGGTAAAATGAGCACTATGGATTGAGGGAAAGAACATGCACAACAATAATCTCAGTTGCACTTATTTACCACTAGGGTGTGCCATGGATAAAGAAATCAGAAATCACAATCCAACGCTTGTAGATATCTGTGAGCTGCCAACAACAGAATGTGTTTCCCAGTCGGCATGTGTTCAGGCCCAGAGGGCAAAGAGAAAACAACTGTTGTCTTCAGTCTGGCCAGGCCAATTAATCTGGCCCTGCTGATTTACTTGCATTTGTCAGGAAACACAACTCTCTCAGTCTCATGGGAAAATAGATCTTCGTCATTACACAGTATACAGAAGGGGGATCATATCTTGGCAGTAAAAGAGGAGAGGAGGAAATGAAAGAGGAGAGCAGTTTTGGGGAGTAGATTGTGGATTTGAGGCGCTAAGCAGACAGGAACTGGGAGGCTTTAGTTTGAGAGTCAGAGATAAACACAGCGCTGGATGCTGTGATGGTCCAATGCTACGCTCCTCCGTCAGACATTGCAGCCTGAAAATCACCACCCTGAAATGAGCTGCAGATGTGAGACTGAGTCTACAAGATTCACCAACTGGCTTACACAGAGATGCATGAACCCAAAGACACTTGTAACCCAAGTTATAAGCCTCAAAATGCACAGAACATTAAAGTTCGTACTCATTCTCTGTGGATTGAATATACATACAGAAACACGGAATATGTGTTACTGTAAAATAAGTGCTACATCAAAATAAATTCATGTTAAGAAGAGTTTGGGTGTGTGAGTGGAAGAAAATGTATGATTTAAGACTTGTTTCTATTACACTAAAGCTATATATTTCTATATAAATACACTATATTATATATATGACAAGAGAAACTGAGCTCAGAAATCAACAGCCAACAGGCCAGGATGTTAACATGTCAATATTGACGTGTTATTTGTCTTAAAAAGCACAAGATGCACTTTCAAAGTTAACTGGCGTAGCGTGGATGTACTCTTAACTTGTATAATAAACACGTTCTACTTTAATACAACTCTATACATCAAAGATAAGCATTCATATCTATTTGTATTTTCTTTTTTTGTTTCTATCCGCTTCAGTGCTCGTATATTGT
Source organism: Coreoperca whiteheadi (assembly GCA_011952105.1). Lineage (NCBI taxonomy): Eukaryota > Metazoa > Chordata > Actinopteri > Centrarchiformes > Sinipercidae > Coreoperca > Coreoperca whiteheadi. The sequence continues at coordinate 22,190,493 of CM022484.1, forward strand.
TTTCTATCTTTAATTACTCCTGATAGTCAGGCACTTTTCACACTTTGTCCAAGGGTAGTGTTTGATTTTGTACATCCTGACTGAACCGTTGGCCTCTGCAGTGACCTGTAGGATTACATTATTCCACTGCTTTGCTGCAGAAAGCCCTGCATAATTGGAGCAACACTTTGAAGAAAGACTAATCTCTGTGAACGGAAGTATCCGACACACCAGCTGTTGTAGTTCTGTCAAACGTCCTGCCAGAAGTGAAACCACGTGGAAAGAAAGAAAGATAGCTTGCTTGGTGAACTGAAGAAGAGATTATTTGTAGCCTCCGACCGCTGAATGAAGATTTTACAAAAGCACCAAGAGTGAACAAAAATCCTCATTTGGTGTCAAAGATCAACAATCTCCACTTTGATTTCTGTTAAACATTTGTGTATTTTTGGCAGATTGTTTTTCTTGGATACTTGCAGAATTCCCATGTCAAGCCCATTTTTAGCATTATAACACTATGAACCGTGGGTTATTCATTGGGTAAACTGCACAGAAGAGCTCAAGTAGTCTGTAAAGACTAAGAGACACTTTCTGATGTCTTCTCAGGAACACACAACAAAGTTTGAGTCTGAGGGCAGACGATGAAATCTGACAAAACCCTATTCCGCCATAAATTCCATAGAAGAAGACGTCCCAGCACCACCCGCACAACAAGTGCTTTTGGGGAAAAAAACAAACCTAGGGAACAAACATCTTATAAATTATAACTTGAAGAAAACACTTCAAAGAGATTTAGATGATTTAGATGATTAAGACTTTAATTATAATAATTTAATGATTAGACTGGTAAATTAAAGAGTTCTTTAAGTGGCTTCTTGCTGCAGTTAACTGTTTTCAGCAGAAGTCCACAGGGTTTCCAGAACAGTCTGTGTCTGCCTTCTACCCTCAAGTCTGCTCCCACACTTACAGTAAAACAGACTTTGGGTCTGAGAAAATAATATTCACGTGTCTCTGGATGACAACGCCCAGGGCAACGCACACTCTCACGCACACACACGCACGTACACAGGGACTCTTCAAAAGCAGCTAGATGACCGAGCCATCTGGTTGTATTTTGCGAAGGGAGTCCCCGATCCCGGAGTTGCCCAGTCTCAAATGCAGCAGCTCCAGTGCAAATGAAGTCAGCAGAGTTTCCTTCCCAGACGCTTTCCCTCACTCTCTTTGTGTTTCAGCTGCTGCGGCGCATGCCTGCTCAGCAGTAGCCCGCTGGATGGCTTGCTCTGTTTTCCAGGAAAGTTCAAGATGGCCTGGACTGCCACAAGGACTAGCTGTCTCTCTGCTGTTCTGTGGAATAATATTTCTTTTTTTCCTAATTATTATTTTATGGGGAAAGTGAATGTCTAAATTTTTCCCGTAGTCCAGTGGTATTGAGCAAGGTAATTCAATTCTCAGAGTAGTTAGACAGAAAACGTCCTATAGAAGCCACCAAACTGAACATAGAAGTAAATGGCCTGATTTACAACCTGTTTAGACCTTTGACAGAGATACGGTATATAAAGCTTACACTAAACATCTTTTTACAGCTGACTCAAAATAGTGGGGTTCCATCCATCTTGGCTTTCAATGGTTTTGCTCAGATGAGGAATGTAGTTTGAATGTTCAAATTGTGAATGCACCTTGAAAGCATCCACACCTGTATTTGTTTGGTAATGATATCAGCCAAACGCAGACTGCTATGTAAGATCTGAACCATTGCTGGTAGAAAAGCATGGATGTCTGTGATGTTTGGTACCTTCCATCGGTTACATGGGTTTGCTCCTTCCTGTTATCTTTGTCATAACTGCAGGTAGAAAATCCTAATTTGGTAGCAAATGTGGGATGGGGTCTGGGTGGAGCTGAGGCTGTACAAGCAGGTGGATTCTGAGGCTCCCATATTCAGGCTCCAAAACACACCTTTAACCCTCAAGGCTAAGTCGTTTAAAATGATCAAAGTTCACGGCAAAATCAATTAATTTCACTGCAACATATTTGCTCGCGGAGCAAAGTAGTAGCAGAAATGTTTGCTGTTGACCAATAGCAAACTGTATTGAAAGTGATAAACTTTGAGGGAAAGGAGAGCTTGTAGCTTATAAGCCATCTTGGCTTGCACCATCCACTTTCAAACAACTCCTGTCTAAGTACAAATTGCTCTACAAAAGAGGAATCGTTTTGCAGGCAATTATGAGACATAGGTCCATGGCACAAATACATCTCTTGAATAAATTGTGTGAAATTATTGTTCCATTAGCAAAAGAGCCAGCATGAGAGCTATTGTGAGTGACTAGCACTAGCATGTCTGTCTGGCTAGCATGTTAGCCTGCCAGCTACAGTACTGTGGTTCACCAACTATCCCTGGTGGTAGTCACTACATCACCTCAGTTATCTGTGGATACTTAAAATGTCTTGAATTAGATTTTTAAAATGTAAGGCCATCTTTTCCTTGCCTTCGTCGCCAAGTGCCTGCTCATGGTGGGAATTGTTGGGTCTCTTTAAATAAAATAGAGTACGGTCTAGACCGGCTCTGTATGAAAAGTGCAATGAGATAACTTCTGTTATGAATTAGCACTATATAAATTAAATTAAATTGGTGTCTTAAAAGCTTTATTTGTAATTATAGGTCTTAAATTTTGAGATGATTCCTAGACTCACAGAAATCACATTGACCCATAGGACAACATTATGAATGTAAATTTAGTTGTTCTTCGGGCTCTCGACCGTGTCAATTTTTTAATTATATATATATATTTAAAATATTAATATCGTGATTTAAAACTCATTGCCCAGCCCTAACGTGCATTTGTTCGTTTTGGAACGGGTATTACATTGCCTTTGTTGAGGTCTTAAAATGGTGTTAAAAGACATTACATTTGATTTCAAAAAGTGTGCATATCATGAAAGCTTCTAGAACCACCCATTTCGTGAGGACATAGAGATAAAGTTTGCTGTACTACTTTGTAGTGTGACCAGGGCTTTAATGTGTCCTTAATGGAGCCATAATACATCTACCACAACACACATTTGAAGACATTGACATCAGTTATTGAGACTTTAACTGCTTGTTAAAGTCTCAATAACTGACTTAGTATTTCATAGAGAGAAGTCTGGACTTGAAATAGCACACACTGAACAAATGTTCTAACTTTCAGGCATGGTGGTGCCTGCTAGACTAGGCCTCAGTTACAGTGGTATGTAAAAAAAGCCCCTTTAAACAACTTTTTAAAAATCCTTAAAGCTGCTCGGTGCATATACAGAGTGATCTGCTGACCGCTGTGCAGCTCCAAAATTGGAGCTATGGGTTTAAGCACCATGCTCAAATATACTTAAACAATGGTAATGAAAGAGGCAAGCATTGTTCTTTTAATTCTTCCACCCAGATTTATAGTGTTTGTCCTGGAATCAAACTCACAACCTTCTGCTCACAAGTCTGCTTGTTGTGCTGGACAGATTCTCCATGTAAATGTGTTTCTTGAAGAAATTCTGATCAAATTTAACTCCAATATCAGTGATCTCACAGTCATTTGTCAAAAGATGACTTGCAATCCTCTACAGTCAAACCTTGGGGCTTATGTTTAATAAGCTGGCTGTCACTCTGTTTCTTCTGTCAAAACTGTGAAGACTGAATACCTGAAAGTGAAATGTATGCCCACTTGCTCACCATGAGAACAGAGAAAGGCAAAGCATCTGAACAGACTGCATGCCTGCTAGCACTTAATGTTTTACTATGCTGCTCCCTTTTGTAGTCCATCAAAACCAAATATTCATGTGGCAGCTCAAGGCGAGGCAGGCCAGTTGTGTAACTAACCGAACAAACAGTTATACAACCTATGGAATGAAAAAGACAACCTGCTGACAGTCAAAACCCAAAGAATATAACTGAAATGTGCTGCAATGTTGCAATGTTGTTGTTTCTTGTATGGTCTATTTATCTTACAGTTAAGGGTGGATTGAAGAATATATATGGACAGCCCAAAAAAAAAAAGAACTGAAGTTCATATTTCAGCCTGCACTCTGACCTTTTTTTTTTTTAGGTTTTTTTAGGCCATAAACACAAATCAACATACATTACAGCAGTGGCTCCCAACCATTGCTGTCTGACATAACACCATAGCACTGTCATATGTACCCCCTTCATCTAAACCACCCCATCATGTTCCAAATGCGGCCATTTGAACTGATATTAAACTGGATGCTATTTAACACTATTAATTATAGTGGAAATCATCATAATAATGTTTTCATACAATTGAACTGTCAATGTTCAGGTAGTTTGGCCAAGTTTGCATTTCTGCTACTACCACTTAGTGGCAGAAGCTGGACGTTTCAACTGTTTATCCATTACGTTTATCTACTTTTAAGTTATCTATTTTAGCCATTTACTGTGTCTTTTACTTTTAGTTATTTCAACCATACATCCATTTAGCTAAGTTAACGTTTTCAGTGTTTATTCTTTACTTTTACCTAAAGTTAACTTTACGGTTTAACAATTATGTTGATCTATTTTACAATTTATCCAGTACCTTTTTCTAACTATTTCAGACATTTTTCCTGAAGCATTTATGCATTACGTTTAGCTGACTATTTCAACCTTTTATCCATTACGCTTAGCTAATTATTCATTACTTTTAGCAAAATATTTGAAAGGTTTCCACTACTTTCGTTAAGCTGACTGTTTAGAGCTTTCTGCTAGCTGTACGTGTATGAATCAAATCAAATTGCAATATCCATTCTTTTTCAAAAAGCACTTCAGCTACTCTACAAACATTGCTGGGAATCACTGCATAAAAGTAGTACTGAAATTAACCTAATCACTATTTACCCTTTGGCACAGTCATACATTTGTTGGTACATAACTCCTCCAACAGCACTTGAAGGCAGCGTTGTACTGTCTGTCTGTGCTGGATGATGGAAGGTCATTCCTCAGCCTAAAAAGCAACCACAATGTACAGAATGTACTGCAGGTAGTGCTGTGTTTTCAGACTGCTCTTCTCTCTCTCACAGCTATTAATTAGACCTTTATCACTTCTGTGATGACACACTTGGACTGTAGCACAGTATGTTGCCAAACTGCTCCCCATACCAGGAAAGAGGTATGTTAGTAGTGGGAACGCCAAAGAGGAGGAGGAGAGTTTTGAAGCTGTAAATGCCTTGGCTGAGGCAGGGCATCTTCATTAACTTACATAAGGCCTTGTTTACTGCTGTGTCACTGTTTTTGATTGGTCTGTTGTTTGTTGAGACAGTTGAAACATGAATTCAGGAAATGGTTTGATTAATGTTTTAAATCAACTCCATGCTACAGTGCTAAATAAGCATGTTCATGACCTCATTCTTTTTAATAAATGTTCATTGAAACATTTTGGCAAATACAGGCTAAAGTGCCTAAATTGTTGGCTCCAGTTGCAAGTCACCTTCTTTCTCACTTGACAAATGTGCAGTACAAATAAGTGCATTTCCTCTATTGCCATTCCATTGAAATGTTTCCTTCTGCAGTAAATGATGCACTATATAGGAAACAGACTCACAGTGCTGTTTGTTTATTGGATGTGGCAACTGTTGAATTTAGGCTACACAATATCAACTCAATAATGGCCACAAGCTGACGGATGTGGGGGACATTGGACATGACAATTGCCATTTTGGTTCTGTGTAACGTGTCAGCATCCAGGACGCCTAAAAAATGTAGTGTGTCAGAATTATATCCTTCCTTTCAGCTATTTTGACAACTTCGAAATATGTCCCATGATGTTGACCAAAAGGTGCATAGATGTTCTCCTGTGAACATGGAGAAGCAAAAAAATGAAAGATTTTCATTTAATTTCAGTAAACCTGTAACCATTTGACCATCACCCTCGGGTCAGGAGCATTATACCAATTTAATAGCACCAATGAGTCCAACTTAACCGCCCAAGGACAATTAATGTTTCCAGGTTCACTTTCATTCACAAATCCCTGATTACATACAGTACGTTGTTACATCATGTGCTGTGGATAATCCAGAGTAATGGAACACTGATTTGGAAAGGCTGTTGAATTTTTAGCCATGCTAGTGGTGTGGCATCCATCCACAATTTGGGTCCACACTGAATTATCTCATCTACTATTAGGATGGATTGCCATGAAATTTGTACATGATCCCCCAGAGGATGAATCCTACTGATTTGATAAGCCCCTGACTTTTCCTCTAGCACCACCATGAGGTTGACATTTGTGGTTCTAAGTAAAATAGCTCAACAACTGTTGAATGTATTGCCAGGAAATTTGGCCATGAATTTTCTATTTAGTGCCATCATCAGGTAAAATGTGTCCAGCAGTTTGGTTTATGACCAAATGCCTGCAAAACTAAAGACATTCCCATCAGCCTCAGCTGCACTTTGTGTTTAGTGCTAATAAGCAAATGTTAACACGCTAAAATGCAAAAGCAAGATGGTGAACATGGTAAACATTATACCAGCTTCAAATCAGCATGTTAGCATTGTCAATGTGACGTGTTGGCCTGCTGACGTTATTATTTACCTCAAAGCACAGCCTCACAGTGCTGCTAGCATGGCTATAGACGCTTAGTCTTGTTTATAGGCGTAGAAGTGATTAAGCCCAGCCAAGGAGGTGGTCAACTTTCTCAAAAAAATAAAAGAGTAGAAGGATTTTGGCTTTTTTATGTCAGGACCCCTGATCGTGACCCCTGATCATGCGTGTATGAGCGTGTTTATGTTTATGTCTTGTTTTGGGTGGTGTGCTTGTTGTGGTTTTTGTCTGTCCTTGTCTGCCTATCTGTGTTCTGTTTGCCCTTCACATGTTGCCCTGGAGATTGTGGGTGTGGTCTGGTTCCCTGGCTGCTTGGACTCACCAGTTCCTGATTCACAACCAAGCACCTGATCCACTGTCCCCCCATCACCAGTATTTAAGGCGGGAAACTGCACGCTGGTCTGGTTCTTAAATGCTGGTGATACTTGGTGGGATTGTTGCGTCGTTTGAGTATGCCACACGCCAGCGTTCTGTTCCACTTTGATGTTTACGTTGTTGGAACTATACCTGCTTGTCTCACCAAGTTGTTTCTGCCTGTAGGACGCCGCGCTCCACTTGAGAACTGCAGCCCGTGCTCTGCCTTGCCTGTCTCTCTATCGGGAGAAACCACAGCTCGTGTCTGCCTGCCTCTCTCTCCTGCCCGCCATCATTCCCCACAACTCCGGAAGGAAACTGGACACTACCCCCACACCGACCCATTCCCCAGCAACCACTATGGCTGTCAGCCAGCTCATTCTGTTTTGTGTTAAACAACTTTGACTTATTTACTCTGTCTGCTCTTGGGTCCTGTACACAAACCGTTACATTTTATCTCAGAAGCTTATTTCCAGGAGTCATGAATGCAGCCTTCTCAATAAATGAGTTTTTATGAGTTCTTCAATATTTACAGATCCTTTTATTTGTCTTAATATGTATGTCATGGCTGTTTCTTTTTCTCTTTTTATTTTCTCTTTAGCTTTCATGTTTTGAAGACCCTTAGAATGAATATATTTAGCACTTTGTAAAGTGGTTTTACAGTATGCCACACTTAAACATCGCAGAAGTGACCGATTGAATGCACGCGTGTCTGCATTTACAGGAAAAACACTGGTCAAGTTTCACTGAACCCTAGCTGAAATTACTGTAAGTGTGTGTTTGGGTACATCGCGTGGCAGCAGTAATAAAACAAAAACTTCACGGTTGTTTGAACAAAGCATTTTTCCGCAGCGTTTAATCACTCCTGCCCTTTAAACTTTAATAATAGTTTTTAGGAAGATGAGATTAGCCTGAACATATCAGCCTGGCGCCTGTGAGGTGCTGTGGAGAACAGTTTACACCTGTGGCAGTTCTGCTCTGCTTTCAACCCTCACGTGCCTCAACCTCTTTATTTTGGGTTGGCAGGTGAGACTGACTGCTTACACTCTCATGTGTTTATCTGTTGGTGATATGGTGGAACGCAGTGAAACTGGGTGATGAACAAGTCTGGAGGTACTGAGGCAAGAAACTCACGGCTCGTCTTCAGCTCAGTGGTAGCGGTGCAGCTAACAGCAGTCAAAATGTCACACGAGTACAGTTGCAGTGTAAGGTGTCAGCCATTTTTCAGATAATAGTTAAGGTTTGTCTGCCTTATATATCTATATATGTATGTGTATATATACAGTATATGGTATACATACTATGTGTTTGTACAGTATATATGGCTGTATTTACTCATGTGTTTGTATGTGTACAATATATGTCCTATATTGCACTCTATCTTATCTAACAATAATGCTTAAGTAACAAGGGGAAGCATTTTTTTGTTTTGTTGTCAATTTAATACATTTTTTTATTGTACTTTCTCTTCTCTAATTTGTTGTTTTTTTTCAGCTGGTGGCATTGTAATTCTCTTCTTTTATTTGTGTGTGTAAATATATATATATATATATATATATCAGTGGCGGCTGGTGACAAATATTGTAGGAGGGGCTGACTTTGCAGGGGGGTCTCGGGGTACTCCCCCTGAAAATTAAAAATTTCGTAGGTCTGATTTCCTGCATTCTGGTGCATTTGAGGCCATGTCCCTTGCCTATACCAGTAAAAGAACTCAAACCAGTCAATACCAATAGTCTAAAAAGACCATATTGATTGAACTGTCATGAAGAAATCAACAGTTTCACAGGTAATGATAATGAACAAGTTGCGTGTTTATTCTGCTCTGTGTCCAGATAGAAAAAGTGCAAACACATAACAATGAATTATAATGGGGAATATAACAATTTAATATAACAAGTTCACTGTGGACAAACTGACAATTGGATAATGGATAACAGTCTGTGTTGAAACGACAGAGAGAGAGAGTGTTAACATTTTAACTGTTATGAAACAGTGATCCAGCTGTTGGGCCAACACATCCTTAAAAAGGTTCATGTTATTTCTGCACATATTCCTGTCCACCTCCTCGTTGTGCCTTCTTACGGCTCATCTAACTGTGTGGCTGTGCTAACTCGGCCTAGCATGGCTAGCTTCACAGAGCTGTCCATATGCTCTCCTGCCCGCTCTTTGTTTCTTAGTGCGTTCTGACATATGTTTCAGGTCTGTCACCCCTGTCTGTGTCCACGAGCTATGACTTGTTTAAACAGTAACAAGGGAAGCAAAAGATTGCATCGGTGTAACCACAGCAGGTTAGCCAAGCCTTTCGGTTGACCCAACCTCGGGAAAAGCTTCTCTTGTAACGTTAGGGTTTCTCCTTTTCTCGCGTCGGTTGGGTTAAAGTATATTCACTTCTGGCTTGTCTGGTCCGAGTACTTTTAAAATGAGTTTTTCCCCGAACGCTCCTCGTTTGAAATGATACAGGTGTCGAGATTTAACTGAACTTGGTGCTAGCTCAACTCCCACGGCTACATTAGTGCTACTCGACGTTGCCTGCGCCGCTATGCTAAATGTCCCATGGTGCAGCAGGCGCACGGCTCTAATCTTGGTGCTACGGACGATATTTTCCAGAGCCCCCAAAGCATAAAATTCGAGACGATTTTTGGCGAAATATAAACTGTTTTTGCGTAGCAACCGGGGAACCATTGGCTTAAATTACAGCACTGAAGGGCTGAGCGAAGTGGCGCCCAGGGAAGACAGCCTATTGGCTGCTACAAAAACATGATAAACGTAACGACGCTGAAATTGAATGCAAATATCATTCTGGAGAGTTCTATACACATTCAAAAGTAAAACAATTATTAGCATGTATTTAACACAGATTATGTTTCAAAATGAGATCACAATGGTGATTTTGAATTTGCTACAGCTCTGATTAGCTCATCTGACTGGCTTCTTCTCCAGAGCTGACTGAGTTCTTATTCTCCTAAATTACTTAAAGCCTCTGTATATAAAATTTGAGCATTTCAGACTTTGGTTTTACTTTTAACACTGTTTAAGTGCTTGTCTGTGCACTTCCTATCTTGTCTTCACTTTATGTGATTGTGCATACCCACGTGTCCTAATTGTGTCTTTGTAAGCCAATGCCTCACTCAGGCTAATGGCTCCATAAATATCTTTTTTATAGTGCAGACCTTGTGCAGCGATCCCACAATGTTGACCTTTGACCCTGAGCTGCAGAGACCCTGACCTGCCCACAGCACCCCCCCACCATCCATCTCCCCCTGTCCCTCTCTTTTAACACTCTGAGGAAGGTTAAATGCAGATCTGTCATCTCACAATTGACGCAGACTTTTTCTTTTCTCTTCACATCTCCACTCTCCTACTGTTTCTCATCTGTCTGTTAATGTTAATCTCTGTCTGCATGGCTGCAGAAGCCAAATTACTATGTTAAAAATACTATTTTCCACAGGAAATGCTTACTCACACTTTCCAGACTGGCTGTGAAAAACGGAAAATCAGTGAAGGATAAGAGGGCAGGGAAGGGGATGAGTGTGAGTCCTGGACACCATCCACACCAACACCACCACGCGACACTAAACCAATTCTAGTACAACTCCCCTGAGGTGTGTGTGTATGTGTGTGTGAGGGGGGTGAAAGAGCACCAGGTTAGCAATGTGAGGTGGAGGGAGTGTGAGGGTCAGCCAGCTGGCTCAGACATCAGGAGAGCTGGTGGGGGGCATCTGGTCTTTGTCTTACATTCCTACACACATACCACATATACAGTATGTTTGCCTGTTGTTCAGCCTGTTTGCATGCATTAACACAAACACGAGAACATTCATTTGCAGTGGTCCTGCAGGGGCATGTATAAATACACTCATGCACTCATGAACTTTTCACGGAAGTGGACCAAATCTCATTCGATAAGGCTTTCAAGCATTTTCACTGTGACCTTTCCTTCCTGTACTGTCATTCTCCATCACAATAGTTGCGGTTAACCGTCGGGGTTTAACTGATCACAAAATTCACGGTTCGGTATGTACCTCAGGTTTTGGGGTCACGGTCACAAAAAAAATGTAGGCTAACACTTTTGTCATTAATTTTGAAGAATTTTAACATTCAACTGTGGCTCATTGTCCATAATTCTTACTGTAACAGTTAAGGCACTCAAATGCTGGCATACTGTCCATAAGAAAAAAACAAACACAAAACAGAATAACACACGTCAGTAATGCTTCATCGTAACTCCAGTTGATAATACTTCAGCTTGTGCTTGTTTGTACAGGGAAGGCACAACGGACTGGTTAAACTCACACTCAAGAATTTCTGTTCTGTGCATGCGAGTAGTAGACATAAATAGACTACTTTGACAGTAATTGGTTTAGTCACAGGGCATACCGAACAGAGGAAGTCGCATATCGAACTGAATGTCCTGTACCAAAACGGTTTGGGACAAATACACATACTGTTACACCCCTAGCTAACAGGTTAGCAAACAGCTGCCTATTTACACATCCAGCAGACATGGAGCAACATTAGCATTCATTTGGATTGTGACAACCTGATGTATGTCCATTATTCAGTCTCCTCTTAGCTCTGTTTTTGTTTCCATCAACTCCTGGGGGAAATATCTCGCTCTTTAGCTGCTAAATGCTCCACTATGTTCACCAGCTAGTCTGAAACTGTGTCCGGCTGCTGCCTGCTGGAAACAAGGTTAATGAGAGCAGAGAGAGTGAGCCAAAACAGTAAAGTTGCGGGTCGTAAAACCAAAACAAAGAACTGAAAGACGCTAAAACGTTCTGTAGAGCTGTGGGGACATGCAGAGTCGGGTGAAAATTCTCTGTGGGTTTGATAGTCGTTATCCATTGTTGATACAAAAGTATTGATTAGAGCAGCTTTAAAGAATTATTCTGTTTTATTGCATTGCACTCACCAAAGTTATTGCTGAGATCTGGAAAGATAGTTCCCAGAACTCAGAAATTAAGTACAATGTTATTATTAGAGACAGGCACAATGGCCAAAACTATGAAAATAAGAACCAAGTTTAAATAAACCGCAATTGTCCCTTAAAGACTATCAGTAAACATTCAGTTTTGTTGTAGATTTGGCCCTCAGCCTAAGAGCAAGGGCTTCTTTCTAAAACTGCCTTTTTGAAACCATCATTTAACCATCGTAACAATTTTACACTGGTGGGTCGGCCTGTCACGGTAACAATTTTTGTTGGACGATAAAATTGTCCCAGAAACAAATTGCGATAAAAGATATTATTGTGATTTTAAGACCATTTTATGCTACTAATATGATGATAATATAATAGCATAATAATGCAAGCACACAGCCATTGAAAGAGCAAGGAACTTTTAAGCTGCCTGAGCCCCGCCCATGGTGAAACTCAGACACAGAGAGCAGACGACGAGAGGACAGAAGCAGCACGACCAGAAATGACAGCAAATCGTGTCTCAGAGTCAGCATAGTTTTTTCTGATACATCTGGCTTAGGCACTGTGAAAAAAAACAAACAATTCTTATGATGTAGGGAACACCCTTCTGTTCATTTTGTCATCATGTTGTTTAAAATGTTGGTGACATTCTTATCTAAATAAACAAGCACAACGGGCAATATTGTACGATATGGACACGACCGCGATCATTTTTGCTGACCTCGATAAGTCGATAAAGTAATTATTGCCTAGTGGTGGAGGCACGTTTTTTTACATTCACAGTAGCAGAAAATAGACCAGAATGCAATGCCATAAGGGGTTGCAAATCTGACTCTTGAAAATTCATTCTCTTGTTGTTGGCTGAGGGTACTCTGAATTTTAAAGTCTAATCACAAAATAAATTCCAGACATGCACTGACAGATGAATGATATCTAACAGTGTAAAAGCCTGCTAGTGGATTTTTCCCTTTCAGTCCACTCTACAGAGCAAATATTGACATGTCTTTCAATGTATCATTCATGTCCAGCCTGATAAATCTCCCCTGTGCCTTTAAACCGCAGACCTGTCGACCAGTCACACAGCGTACTGGCATGTCTGTAAATGAGCAGTATGTATCCCCCCGGACCCTCTCAGGATATTGGGTAATGTCTGGATTCCTAGCACTGTGGCCGTGCAGCACGGTGCTGGCCGTCTGCTAAGGCAGTTGTCACGGCGGTGAAAGATATTGGAATTGGCGCAGCCAAAATATGAAATAATGATGTGAATGGACTACATTTTTCCATCAGAGGCTACTTGCTAAATTTCGGCACCAAAGGAGCGCAGACAGATGTAATAAGAGCTGGACTGTGTGTGTGTATGTCTAAATTGGTAAACGAAGAGAGAGTATGAACAACTCAGGTGTGACAGTATTGTATGAAAGAGGGAGACATCCAGGCAACCAGTGTGTGTGTTAGTGTGTGCATGGTGTGTTTTTGTGCATGTGAGAATGGGAACAAATACAAAACTTGTTCAGGCCTACAGCATGTGTGCAGTGGCGGACTCAGGCTGTTTGAGGGACAGGGGCGAAAAAAGGGCACCAGCTGTATACAGTGTGATATACGGCACTGTATTGCTTTTTCTCCACTGGAAGGGCAACCTAGAGGGCACTTTATCACTAGAAAGCACCCTAGGGGTCAGTTCATTGCATTTACTCCACTGGAAGAGCACCCTTGAGGGCACTTTATCATGTTTTGTGCTATAAACCATTGCAGAAGAAGAGGGAGCAATAAAATGACATAATTTAAAGAGCGCAGTGGTGGAAGAAATACTCAGATCCTTCACTTAAGTAACAGTACATTGAAAATGCTCCACTACAAAAGTCCTGCATTCAAAACTTTACTTAAGTAAACGTATGTAAGTATTATTAGCAACATTTAGTATAAAAAATAAAAGTACTCATTCTGCAATAAAATGGTTCCTGTCAGTGTTTTACTATGTTGTTTTTGGAGTAATATTAATTTTGCCTGGGCCGTTGAAAGGCATAGGCCATATCGGCAGTCACCTAAAGCCCCATTTTCTGGGGGCTGCTGGTTGCCCTCAAAGCAAGAGTAAAAAGTCAACTTTTCATCAACTATTTATCTTAAGAAGTAGGAGAATTTTCTCCCATAAAGGAACACTTAATCCTTCAGTTTATCGGAAAAATTCTAATTCAAAATCACCAAATTTGAAGATACATAAATCTGAAAAGTAACTACTTACTAAAGCTGTCAGACAAATGTAGTGAAGTAACAAGTACATTATAATTCCCTTGCGATGTAGTGGAGAAGAAGTATAAAGTTGCATAAAATGGTAATACTCAAGTAAAGTACAATTACCTCAATTTCTACTTAGGTACAGTACTTAAGTAAATGTACTTACTTGTTACTTGTTACATGTTACTTTCCACCACTAAACGGGCGGCAGTAAAACCTCAAACAAATGAAAACAATCTGGAAAACATCATGGAATAATTGCATTTATATTTGTTTCATCTACTAATCTGAGGAATTTTACAGTCTCCTCATCGCTCCACACAGATCTGATGATTTCATCTGCTGCTATTTATGTGTCTTCAGTGGAGTGGAAGCTTGTTTCACGTTTAAGTCACATGCTTCATGTACACCCTGATTTATTTGCTAAATCTGATTCCACTACAATTTTCGCATTTTGTTTTTATCGATACACAAACTGTTCCACCTCAGCCAAGCATAAAAATATTTGCGTGGTAGTTTGACCTCTTCTTTTAATTTTTATTTCTGGTGTTTCCACTCAGGTCTTGTATCATCCAGGTATGTGGAACTCTACTGGTGGTAGACTTAAATGTCTCTCTATATTTCACGGGTGAAATAAAAAATTGTCGCAGATGAAAACATCTGTGAGGAGACTGTAATGTTCCTTTAATTAAATCATCTTGTTGTATCTTCTTCTGTTTATCTTGATGAGCCAACTCCTAATTCTTTTGCAGATTTTCTGGAAATTCATTTAATATTTGCACAAAAATTGAATGGAAACCTTGCTTATGAGGCTATACTCCTGTATAGGGGTACATTGAAATGCTAATGCCAGCATGCTCACAATGACAATGTTCAATCACATGTTCAAGTTCAAATATATTTGTCACATATAATCATACAGGGTACAATCATAGTTAAATGTACAGTATGTAAGCAAAATACTGCTGAGGCTACGGTTACACAATTAATTGAAATATTATCGAAATGGCAATATGACCAAGTGCAATGTTTGATAAAGGCAAAATGTGTGACAAAACAGCATTATAATGAACTACTGTAGTTCTGCAGAGATGCCATGGCCTACAAATCTTGTTCTCTCCTTTAATTGTTTTTTCAGCGAAAATTAAAATTGTGATGCAAAAATGATCATTCCCACAAATCGTGAATCAAACGTAATATCCGTCAAAATAA
Organism: Coreoperca whiteheadi; assembly: GCA_011952105.1. Classification (NCBI taxonomy): domain Eukaryota; kingdom Metazoa; phylum Chordata; class Actinopteri; order Centrarchiformes; family Sinipercidae; genus Coreoperca; species Coreoperca whiteheadi. The sequence continues at coordinate 22,205,743 of CM022484.1, forward strand.
TCCCAATATGATTTTTTTACCATATCGTGCAGCCCTAGCTGAGGCTGGTTGGAATGTCATTTGGTTTTTGTAGGTGAATCTCAATTTTTAGTGCTGGACAAATATGGACCTACTGGTGGTGCTAAATGAAAAGTTAAGGGATGACCAAAGTCATTAGGATCCATACTCTGTGGCCCATGAATGTCTGTACAAAATTTCTTAGCTAGGTCAAGACCCTTCAATATTAATCAAAAGTGGCGTATTGACCAACCAGCACTGCTGTTAGTGTAGATAAAAAAACAGTGCTGTGTGCATGTGCCTTGCTTGATAAAGTAGATCCAGATATCCAAATGTACATACATTATTTTGAAGACATTTTGGTGCACACACATTTAACTGTGTAAATGTTTATGCACACATAATGTAGTGTGTGTTGTTGTATTGAAAATGCAGCAGAAAGAAAGCCGAATAGAGAAATGGTAAATGGTAAATGGACTTTACTTGTATAGCGCCTTTCTAGTCGTCTGACTACTCAAAGCGCTTTCACATTACAGAAATATAAGCACAGAGGAAGCATTTCCAGCTGGCAGCATTAAACGTTGCTGTGAGTTTATTAGCAAGTGTCAGCTTTCTGAGGGAAAACCCTCTACGAATATTTTACAAGGCAATTCACATTCTTCAAGGTCTTTCAAGCAGATAAGTTTCAGGAAAATTCATTTGCATGCAAAGAAACTGTTGACAGAGATATTTTTGAGTCAGTCTGTCTGTGTGTCCCCTAAATGGAGGTGTGTGTCAGGGGTGACAGGCAGGTGTATTATCTTCAGGCTTTTAGGCCCTGCAAAAAAGGTCAAAGGTCACATTTTCTAAAGAAGGCCGGTGGTGGGGGTTTGACAGCTTGTCAGAAAGTTGCAAATTTAGCACAGACATCCACTGCAAGCCTAAATAGTCTGAGGATGTCAAGTGAATGTTAGAGGGGAAATCTACCTGGAAACACTACAAAAGGAATTTGAAAAATAGCTTTAGGCATTTGTGGGTATTCTTTGTTGTTGAGCAGTCGTCTACTTCAATTCAATTCAATTCAATTCAATTTTATTTATATAGCCCAATATCACAAATCACATTTGCTGAAAGGGCTTCACAATCTGTAATATACGACACCCTCTGTCCTTAGACCCTCGATTCGATTAAGGAAAAACTACCCAAAAAAACCCTTTTAACGGGAAAAAATGAAAGAAACCTCAGGAAGAGGGTCCCTCTCCCAGGACGGACAGACATGCAATAGATGTCGTAAGTACAGAATAGATTCATAGCATAAAAATCATAACATATACAGTTATGATGGCAATGGCAAAATTGTTGTATATATATGTAATTATGTTGAAAAGTGTGGGATGTAAAACATAAGGGAAAATGATGGGTCCAGATGGACAGCCGAGCAGCTCCAGGTGGAGCCCAACGAGCAGGACCCGAGCCACTCGTCCCCTGCACCATAGACACAGCAGCACTGCCCCAGCAGGTCGCCATAGTCACCGATCCAGATACATCTCCGGACACTGAAATACCTGCTGAAAGTGACAGTAAGAAAGAAGAGACGGACGACAAAGCACAAAACTCCGGGAGAGGGAAGAAGTCAAGTTAGTAACATGCATTTATGGGATGAGAATGCATACGGATGGAGAGGAGGACAGAGGTGAAGAGAGAGAGGTGCATCATGGGAAGTCCCCCGACAGTCTAGGCCTATAGCAGCATAACTAAGGGATGGTTCAGGACTCTCCTGAGCCAGCCCTAACTATAAGCTTTATCAAAGAGAAAAGTCTTTAGCCTATTCTTAAATGTGGAGATGGTGTCTGCCTCCCGAACCTGAACTGGGATCTGATTCCACAGAAGAGGAGCTTGATAGCTAAAGGCTCTGGCTCCCATTCTACTTTTGGAGACTCTAGGAACCACAAGTAACCCTGCATTCTGAGAGCGCAGTGTTCTAGTGGGGTAATACGGTACTATGAGCTCTGTAAGATACAACGGTGCCTGACCATTAAGAGCTTTGTAGGTGAGGAGAAGGATTTTAAATTCTATTCTGGATTTTACAGGGAGACAGATATTTCAAAATATGTAGAAAAGCACCATTGCAATGCACTGAATACTAAAGATTGATGGCATAACAGTTGGGGTTTTGCTTTAATTAAGTGACATACATGTGAGTTACTTTAAACCTATTACCAACCTACAGAGAACCATTTTTTCCACATGCGGTTGACCTTATATAATAAACCCACCACAAATCAGATGTGTCATGCCTCCAGAGAGAGGTCCTGCTCTCTTTTTTGTGCTCAGAATTGTTATTAAAGGAGAAGAGACAGGTTTGCACTGCCCCTGGAATGACTGAGTCTTTTTTTCGCCAACCACATTCATCTTTTGTTATTTTGGTTATATAATCCCTTTTGAGACACACTAGCTTGGCTAAAACTACTGTGTGTGTAACTTTGTGACAGTGTATGTGTATTAATCTTTACAGATTTCCAGGTTTGTATTACATCACTGACTGTGTTTACATGGACTGCTTTATTTTGACATTAACTAAGTTAAAGGTATGCGATTCTAATCCAATACATGTCTTTTTGTCAAATTTAGTGAATATCTCCTCATGGTCTGCTAGCTGGCCATTCAGTGTGTTTGCAGCCCTAGCTCTGTAAATGCTAAACAAACAAAGTGGGCCACATAACAACTATAGCGTGTTGCAGTAAGTCCTAAAACCCGGAAATGAGCTAGCATTTTAGCACTTGCGGTTCCCTTGTCTCGCATTCAATAGGATTTTTGAATGAGTTTTTGGTTAAATGCTTGAAATAAGGTCTGTGGATAACACAAGCTTAAGAGATTTGTATGTCAGGTAACATTAAATTATTTGCCCACAAACATTCAGCTTACTTTCTAGTTTGCTAAAATATGCCGTTGTTGGGATGTTAACTATAGTAGCAGGAGAGTTGGGAGTATCGTTGGCAGAATTGCATACCCCACTTTTAAGACTGAATAAGAAATTCCTATGTAAACAGAATTTTCAGATAACCTTAACAACCTAAGTAAAAAGTGACACTGTTAAGACTTTTTGAAGCATTTAGCAAAACATACAATTATCCAACAATTTAATATCAACGCTTTAACATCTGAAGGGATTATTACGTATGACTCTAGGTCAATAAAAGTCCAAGCAGTCCTTTCCAACCCCACATTTGATAACAGGCCATAAGACAACAATACGATTATATACTATATAACTTTAACCATAACTAGGCATAACTAGCCCTGTCGAGCTTGTTATTACATTCAATCATTTGGACTCCAGAGTCTGCGTCCATAGCAACAGTGTGTTATTCATAGCAGCGGTCTGCTCTTCAGAAATAACAGACCATAGACAGCTGTAATTGACCAATCAGAATCGTTTATTCAACAAAGCCGTGTAATAAAACGGGATAATTTACCTCAGACTCAGTGAAGCGATTAGCAAGCTACCTAGCTACAGACATCAATAATCAGAGACAGAGCTTTATAAAAAAAATTAAAAAAGCTTCCTGTCAGCTGTGCACAAACCAACCATAGTTCTACAGTAAGCATACACTGTAGAACTACAGCTCAATTGACTATGTGGAAGTTGGGGCATGGGTATGTCAGAGGTGCTTTGGGAAAAGTAAAGACCCTTATAATGAACTGAGTGTGACAGCATCATGACATCACAACATTATAAACACTAATTCAATTGTCTAACTTTGAAAAAAACCCTACATACATTGCAGTGATTATGAATCTTTGAACTGAAAACGATTCAAATTAGCAAAATGATTTGTAATTTCCAACGCTTTTCTATCCAGCCAAGTCATCTCTGTCATGGTGAACAACAGTGTTGCCAAAGTTACTTTGAAAAAGTAACCTAATTACTGATTACTCCTTTTAAAAGTAACTTAGTTACTTTACACATTACTTGATTTTAAAAGTAACTAAGTTAGATTACAAGTTACTTTATTAGTTACATTCAGCCAATGCCGACAACATAACAATGACAGCTGGTTTTGCCAACACTCACTTTAATGGAAGTGCATTTTTAACAGTAATGTCAACAATGTATCTCCAAACATTTTAAGTTGAACTTAAAAACCATCTCCTGAAAAAATACATGTTTTTATTAAAAATAAAATAATGCCAGTATTTCTTGAATTCACTTAACATAAATACTTGTTTTTACCGAACTCCAGCTGTTGTTGGTTAGGTGGTGGGGCGCCTTCTGCTCTCCGCTTCGCACCACCTGGTGGGACTCGCTCTGTAAGTTTGACCGTGCAGCGCTGCGACTCCAAATGTTTCTTTGCATTTGACGTAGTGTTTTTGTAGCTAGATAACACTTTGTCGCCACAACGAACCTTAATATTGCCATCTTTGGCTGACACAAACTCAAAATAGTGTCTGCACGTTCAGTTAGAAAATGTGCATCTCTCTCCTCCCTCCATTGTTGTTTACGTTTACGTCGCTGCGTGATATGTATTATTACATGTGACGTGAACTGGCCTCATGCTGAAAACGTGACTTGTCGCATACGTGACTTTACTCCCCGAGATGCGAGAAGAAAGCAAATATATGTTTTTATTAAGGAAAATAAAAAAAATATTAACGCAAAGTGACTTGGATAAGTAACTTTAATCTGATTACTGGTTTTGAAATAGTAACGCGTTAGATTACTCGTTACTGAAAAAAGTGGTCGGATTAGAGTAACGGGTTAGTAACGCGTTACCGGCATCACTGGTGAACAATATGAAGATCAATAAAGGTCCTTAATTCCTTATTGCCCCTTTTGTTTGTGTATGTTGACATTGAGCACTGCTACCTGTCACTTTCCATCAAAGGATCCTCTTTTCTTCCAAGCCTCACATCTCACCGATCAGCTCAACACTGTGATACGGACTCCAAAAGAAGTCGAGCTTCATCTTTTCAGCTAAGATGGAGCCATGAGATCTACAGTATTTCCACAGTTTAAGCTCTCCCTGCTCCACTATGTCCATACGTTAAAGATGGAAAACAGCTGCCCGCCTCATGGATTTCCCAGCATCCCCTTGTTTTTGGAAGACTCCCTGGTCTGACAGGTCTCGCCTGCAGATTTACATACTTCAGTGTCTGGACGGAAACAATGACAAAACGCAGACAGATCCGCTGCTGTCCAGAGCCTTTGATCCAGGGTTTAGCACCTAATGCCTGACACATGCACAAGGTGTGTTCTCTGCGTACACACGTGCGCGTACGCACACACACACACACACACACACACACACACGCACACAGAGAAACCTGCTTTGCAGATCTCCTTAGTTAAAGGGAGCACTTTTCTGGAGATTTATGTCCAATGATGCATGGGGTCGGGCCCTGTCCCTCTCAGGTAATTGACCAACAACACTGTTTGACCTCATAGGTTGGTTGGTTTTAAATGAACCATAAGTGTTGTTTAACTTATTTATGTTATCAGACATCGGCATAAAGCAAGATCTGTCTGTTGCTTGTCTGGCAAGCAACAATTCTTGACAACAAAATTGCAAATTTAGTTTGCTGGCAGTACAATCACAACAATTTTCAAGCACCACCATTTCCAGTCTCCATGAATTGTTGCATGTGGACCTGGTTTATGATTAATTGGGGGCTGGATACAGGAAACACAAACAGACCCACACACTTTTTAGGACTTTAATGACTTCATTCATTTCCAAACTGTAAAGGTCAGGGGAGGGTTTGTATATTTATATAAAATTGAATGGCAATTTGTAGTTGCAGATATCTTGCTCTGATGTTGGATAGACCAACTGGCCGTCTGGCGTGAGTTCAGAAGTTGATGAATCGCAAGGCAAAAAAAACCGTTTGCATGCAAAAACACTTATTTTTCTCTCCTTTACTGTTTGAACTTTTACTTCCAGGCATACACAGACACACATACATCTTTGCAGCCAGCCTTTGTCCAACATCTGCTTTGGCGAGACATTTAATTTCACTTGTTACGTCACCTACACACTCTGACTTCCAGGCGAAGTCATTAGAAACATGACACTGGACAAGGTCTGAGGTAGTGAGACAAAGGAGGCTTTTCACTGCAGCACCGGGCCCTTCCACATCTTAACATTACCCCTGACTGGAGGTTAACATCAGTGTTATAACAACACTACTGCACAAAACACAGAAATGTATAATTGCTGCTGAACATGACCATGAATATTTAGACAGGAGATAAGTAGAATTTGGAATGTATACTCTCAGGATAGTTTAATTATTAGTTTTCAGGGCTAATATAGAAGAAGTGCAATATTAAAGGATAGTTTTGGCCAAAGTTTTACCTTAGTGAATTTGTGATTTTAGACGTGTGGTGGCACTTTTGGATTATTCCTGTACTTGTTTTGAGATACTGACTAATTTCTAGAAAATTCCTGAAATGAGAAACTGCACCGCTGTCTTCACCTCACTGGCAGAATTTGGTCTTGTTATATGGAAAATACATCTTGAAGGCTGAATATGAGACTAAATGAGTTATATAATAATTAATAATATTTATAATTTATTCTTAATGCAGGCATTCACATGTATTTTAGTATTCCAATTCTAACAACATGCTAACAAATAAAGAAAGATTAATATATTTCTCCAAAAGCATTTTGCATGGCTTAATTTTCCTCCTCTATTTTAATCCACTGTTCAAGCACAAGTATTCCTCCTAAACTGGAATGATAAAAACCTCACCCTGGAACTCTTAGCACCTCTGTCCATACTCCCTCTGTGCTGCTTCCAGGGTGGCTTTAAACTGAAATGTACAACTGGCGACACGATGGAGAAAGATGACTCAGGATGTTGGTAAACACAGACATGACAACAGAGGTATAAATGAGGTGAATACAGGTAGAGAGCATCAGAGACAGAGATTTTTAGGAATTCAGACTGAGATATGGATTGTGCATCCAATATCAGGAAAATATCTTTTTTTTTTTTTATTCACTACTTTCTAAATTCATGGTACTCCAAGAGAGTGGACAAATTATTGGGAACCTAGCTATTCTTTTTCTCAAAAACAGTAAAACATCTATGCAATAAATAATTCATTTTGTGAAGGAATTTCAAAGATTTTATTCTTAATTGAGCCTTCTTAAGACCTTTACATTTATGAAGCTTCAATGATCAATGATCCAGAATGCTACGGCACGTGTACTGAGAAGAACTAGGTAAAGAGTTCATATTTCTCCAATATAAGCTTCTCTGCACAGGCTCCCTGTACCTACAAAGCTCGTTATGTTCAGGCACCATCGTATCTTAAAGAGCTCCTGGTACCATATTTCACCACTAGAACACTGCGCTGTCAGAATGCAGGGTTACTTGTGGTTCCTAGAGTCTCTAAACGTAGAATGGGAACCAGAGCCTTCAGCTATCAAGCTCCTCTCCTGTGGAATCAGATCCCAGTTTGGGTTTGGGAGGCAGACACCACCAGTCGATTGTTTATCACTCCCAACAGCAAGGCAAGTCTCAAGAAAATGCTCACCACCTATTGGCACAAGGGGCAGTTTGAACATCTCGTCCTGTGTTTTAATGATTCTGATCTTCTGAGGTAGGGGGGTGGGGCTAGGGCCCTGCTTGGTGGGGATCAACCAGGAGCTGCTCAGTTGTCCTTCTGGATTCATCCTCTTCCCTTTTATTTCACATTCTACACTTTTCATCATAATTATATAAACTACAATTTCATAATTTCCATCATGTTTATATGTACTATGATTTCTGGATCCGTCCTCTACACTTATGTTTTACAACCTACTTTTTGTCATAATAATTGTATATACTATGATCTTCTGTTGTGAATTTATTCTGTACACACGACATCTATTGCATGTCTGTCCGTCCTGGGAAAGGGATCCCTCCTCTACTGCTCTTCCTGAGGTTTCCATAATTTGTTTTCCTCTGCTAAAAGGTTTTTTTTTTTTTTTAGTTTTTCCTTGTTTGTATCGAGGATCGAACGACAGTGGGTATGTAAATGTACTGTACAGCGCCTTTCTATTCATCTGACTACTCAAAGCGCTTTCACACTACAGATCACATTTACCCAGACACACACATTCAAACACTGATGGCAGGAGCTAACTGCTCATCAGTACAAATTAAACTAACCATTCACACACACTCACACACCGAAGGCGCAGCTCCAGGAGCAATTTGGGGTTCAGTATCTTGCTCAAGGATACTTCGACACATGGCTGGGGGAAGCCGGGATCGAACCTCCGACCTTCCGATTGGTAGACGACCTGCTCTGCCACCAAGCCACAGCCGCCCCGTGTACAAACTGTAAAGCCCTTTGAGGCAAATTGTGATTTGTAATATTGAGCTATATTAATAAAATGTAAATGAATTCAATTCAATTGCGAGCCAACTGGTCAAAAAAGTTGAGTGTAGCACAGAGACGGTGCTGATGCTCGCTGATGTGTGTGTCAGTGGAAAGCGAGCTACGAGCACTGAAATGTTGGTGGAGGAGCCCATGTAACCACAAAGACCTCCAAGGGAGAAAATTATCAAAGGGCACAAACCTGGTGTAAGGGGCCCAAAGCTGTCGACAAAAAAAGAGCAAGAAACAATCACTAACACAAATCTTGGAGCAAGAAGCAGGGACAGCATTTGAAAGGATGGGCGGAATAATTTATAACTACGGAGAAGTGTGCTTTGGACTTACCAAAGGGAGGAGTGGAAAGAAACTACCAGCACCAGCCAAGTCCAGGAGACAGCAAGAGATTGAGAGGCTAGTCAGAGAGAGGAGATTTATGAAAAAACTGTGGAAAAAAGCCTCTGACTCTGAGAGAGAAGGTCTCATGCTACTCCAAGTGGAAATGAGTGGTGGGCGGGAAATGAACCAGGCTCCGTCTTCCACCTATCAGAGCGTACATGGATGACATGACAACTCTGACCCCTACTGCAGGAGAACATCAAGTGGGCCCGAATGAAACTCAAGCCTAGCAAATCTCAAAGCATCTCCATAATCAAGGCGGTGCTTAGGGGCACAATGTTCTGCATTGGTGGTGATCCAATACCAACCTGTCAAAAGTCTCTCCTCCCCTGGACAATGTGGCTGCTCACCGTGTATGAAGATGGAGCGAACCATCATTTCATATGTAACATCAGCCTCTATAGCAAAAGGGTCCTGGAACTACCCCTCACTAGTCTAAGTGAGGAATACAAGTGTTCTAAAGACTACAGTTGACACTGAAGGACTCCAGATGCAAGATGATCAGTACTTCAGCACTGCCCCTCGCAACGGGGTGGAAGTGAACACCATCTGATGCAGTGTATCAAGCTACATCAGCACTGAAGCACAAAGATATTCTGGGCCAGGGCCAGCAGGGGAGAGGAGGCTTTGGCCTGAAAGCAAGGGAACCAACCTGGAGAAAGGTCACAACATCAGACCGGAAAACAATGGTGATTGAGGAGGTGCATCGTCAGGAGGAGGTCCTGAGAAGAGGGAAGGCTGTCGCTCTAAAAACTGTGCCTTCACTCACTTACCTCTCCGTGTCTGCATTTGGGTCCATCTCTCCAAGGGAAAACTTAACAGTAGCAATGTGCCTACAAAGACATTGATGTAAATAATGAAAGTTGCAGTTTAGCGAATATTTTATGAGGAAGGAAATGCACTTAACAAGGGTAAACACAATGCAATTTGGTTACTGTAAACACAACTTTGTTTACAAGAAAACCACACTGGGAGCCTTTAACCTGAACTGATGGTGGGAAAAAAAAGCAAAGCAGATATTAACTTAAAAATAATAATAACAGTAAGGTTTTAGGTATTTGAAATCAGCTAATTTTCTTGTTCTCAAATTTAATTCCATTGTATGAAAATCCTTGGTTTCATACTTACCTGTGATGTGTGCTTCACAAGAGACTTTTTTTAAATTGCTGCATCAGACGACAAGCTACTCTAGTTTGTTGTCTGCACTGAACATGAACATGAAGTTGGAGGTCTACGGTGGCAACAACTCTGTGTACAATCCGTCATCCAATTTGGCTGAATTTATCAACACCATTAATAAGTTCATAATATTCACTCTATTTTATAGTTGTTTGACAGTGTTTTCATTACCGGCTACTGGGAGAAAAGAAAGAGGGTACGTACTGCTAGATCAAACTGGAAACTAAGGCTGGAAAAGAGATGTTAGTGAAAAGAGGAGAAAGTTCTCAGTGGTGGATGTGGTGTGGCACGTAACCACCGTACAAGACGAAAAGACTGCATCTGTGTGTGTTTGATGTGCCAGATCTGTGGGTGTATTTGCTGTGGAGCAGCAAACGGAATCTTTTCATGGCTGCTGTAAGTCATTCTACCATGTGGAACCGCCAGGGCCTTTAAACCTGTCAGCTGCACGCATTAGAAACGAGATCAAATGAATAACCCCCGAACCAGTGCCGAGTGTGTGTCCGTGGTTCCCCTGCTTAGGAAATGAAAGCCCAATTAAACCAGGCTGTGTCAGGCTTATTAGTGCACACTGTGTTCATACAGGGAGTGTTGGAGGGAAAGAAAAACAGAGGAGTGTGAAAAGGCGCTTAGATCAGCAGCAGGGACACAGTTCAACAAAAACTCAAAGATTTTGTTCATTAGATGAAGTAAAAATGTCCATGCTTACCAGCAGTAAGTTGTTCTGAAACGGTCAACAATGTGACAAATCCTAGTGGTAAACTGGGCCAAGTTACAGCACACCGCTTGTGTTTCTTGCCACATCTGACTTAATTGTTGCAATGTTGCCATACTCCGAGATCTCATCAATCACTTTGGTGAGTATAAAGTTATTATAACAGACAGAAATAATGGATAACGCTATGAAAACAACCCAATAAACCAATTTTTTTCTCCCTTCATACATCTCTTGATTTCCCTGGAGTCTATGTACCCATCACATAACAGATCTTTAAATCCTTAGGTCAAGACACCCTCGCAAATACTGATGCATGCATTATAGATCAGGAACTGGTTGTTGAGAAGATAAATGAGAGTAGATATAAATATGTGAGCTGTGAATAAGAAACAATTACAAAGAGGGAGACCAGCATGTTGTTTCGCTCACGTGCTGGCTGTCTACCCTCCCCCCCAACCATCAGGGATCACTTTAACTAACTGTCAGCTGGAGATGTCAGTCTGCTGTTATGTCAGAAAGAGCCACAGACCAGAGAAAAACCTTCAGTAAGAAACGGTCATCGCGGCAGTCGTGTTGGCTCGGTGAGCCGAGGCGACCTCTAACAGCTCTTAGAGAAACCGTTTGGGACTGAGCTAAATACCCACACACACTAGCGCACAAGCAGATACAGTAGCTTGAAAATTACTGCTTAGACACACAAAACATGCCTGTCGGGATTCGGCCTACTCCATCCCGTGATTACAGCTTCACAGTCTGCCAGAGTGTGTCGGATGCCAGCCATTGTTCAGTGCTGCATGAGCTCTGTATGTCATTATGCCATGCTGCACTGCAACTGAGGACCTGAGGGAGGACGGCTGGGAGGACGAGTACGCAGAGTGGAGTGATTGCTAAAGCCAACCGACTGGGGTTTGGGAGGATTCCTAGACATTCATTCTGCAGAGCCACGTGTGTATAAAATGAGCATAGAAGAGGAACAGACAAGGTTTGGATCACAGTTCAGGCTGAAGAATAAATTCAACTTACTGACTAATGTTGCCTCCAAATAGATATAATTTCACAAAGAGAAGGGTTGTTCAGACAGAAATGAAAATGAAAAATGTATTCTGGGGTTCTTCAGAGTTGCCAACCTCCACAAAATAAGTATTTTATTGGAATCAAACTTACCAAACCCTACATTACCCTACATGTATTGTTTTTGACATTTTGGGTTTTGATAGTTTACAACAGAGAGGCAGGGGTGATCAGAAGAAATAGGGCAATGGCATGCGTGGCTAAAAGTCAAAACCAAAAAACTGCTCAAGGCTAGTATGCTTCTTTAATGACATGTGTACTGTCTTTATGTATACAGAGGGGTTTCTAGGTAACTGTGGTTTGGAGAAGCCGATGTGCTCACCTCAAACATCTCAACTGACGCAGGGACCCTCACAGCGAATACCCAAAGACAATTTGTGTACTTGTTTTGAGCTTTCCTTGGTTGAAATCAAGATTGGTTGCGTATTTTATCATCAGCTCTTCTTCCTTTCATTTCTTGTACTGTATGTTCATTTGTACTTTTGGCAAATGCAACATTGCCACATAGAGCACAAATTCACCTTCTTACCTCTACCTTAGCAAGCCAAGCTCAAGGTGTGCAAACATGTTTTCAATCCTTCAGAACTTAATTTTAAAGTCTATTGACAGGCCATTCTTGGAAACAGCACTTGAAAAAACAATCTCTACTCAAGTCTACTTATTTGCCTGTTCTGGAGCTTTTGAATGAATGACAGTCTTCATCAGCAGATGGAATTTGCTCAGTTGTCAAGCCCATCTTTTAGGCCACTGTAGATGAAAAGTCTATTGTAGTATCCAAAAGCACGAAATATATCAGGCTGATATTTTTGCAAATGTGAATAAATTATGCACGCCAAATCTGTAATTGTAAAATTGTATAAAGTGTAATTATAAACTGTAGCTTCAGTTACTTATTATATGTATACATTGTATACATTTAAAAAAATACAATTAAAGCTCCACTAATCAATATTTTTATATCAACAATGGAATACATGTGAAATATTGTGTTGAACCAACAGAGAATTATCATACAATTCTGCAGTTTACGAATCAGCTCTACGAATAATTTTTGCGTCTATCACTTCATTAATTTGGTTTTATGGCCTGCTGTAGGCTACAAACCTACTGTACACTACCTGCTCAGCACAAGTTAGCAAACTAGCTGGTGAACATAGGGCGGCTGTGGCTTTGTGGCAGAGCCGCCTGTGTGTGAATGTTAGGTTACTTGTACTGATGGGCAGTTAGCACCTGCCGTCAGTGTATGAATGTGTGTGAATGGGGTGAATGTGATATGTAATGTGAAAGTGCTTTGAGTAGTCAGAAGACAAGTCCATTTACCATTTAGTGGAGCATCTGCCAGCTAAAGAGCCAGATATTTTTCTCAGGAGTTGGTGGAAACAAAAACAGAGCTAAAAGAAGAGTGAATTCCAATATGCGGCTAGAAACACAACTTCAGGTGAATGCTAATACTAATGCTAAAGCTCTCTGGATGTGTCAATCGGGCAACTGTTTGCTAAACACATTCAACTTTATAAGGTGATAATATGTCAATGTTGTGTTTACTGCTGAAGTGCAAATTCTAAATCATGTTCACAAAGTCTAATTTAAGTTTCTTAACTTCAAATCATGCATGCTAATAATTTTGTAGGCAGCCATTGGTTTCCATTAATTTTTGCACTGGATGAAAATCATTTAGCAGACTCTTTATACTATATGTTGTGTTATCCATTGCATTCTTTTCCCCCATTGTTTTTATATTGTACTGAAACAAATGAACCAATGGATGCTTGGAATAGTAAACGGAATACATCCACATTTATGACATTTTGAACAAAATGCACTGCACTAGCCCTCATCATGGTTATTAAACGGCTATTACAGCCAAAACATGCTAGTTTATAACATTACAGTTTTGTCTAAAGATCAGCTTCATGTGGTGTATGTAACCTGCCTCCCTGCTCTGACTCTAAACTCCCCTCTACCGGCTTCCTGTGAAGGAGGCCATTGTTGCCCATCCGTTTTGGCAGCTCACAATCTGTGCAATGACAGACAAATGGTACCTCTGGCTCACCTGCTTCAGCTGTTTACAAAGGGAGGATTTTGTGTGAGGAATGGAGCTCGCTGCTTGGTTTAAAGCCTCCAATGGTAATCAGGAGAGTGAAGCAAGAGAGGGAGAGATCAGGAGATGGTATGGAGTAACGCAGTTTATCAGATTAAGCTGTACTTTCTGCCTGCCAGGTCATTACACAACTGGCACAAAGAGATACACAAAAACTAACACACAAACTGTTTCTCACTGGTTTGCTAAGATTGATTATCCTTATCTTTGTATACTGTGCTAGCCTTTAACAGACTAGTTTTTTGGTGCACTTATCCATTTTGTTACCTTGTGTTGTTATAATTGCTTCCATTGTCTTCCTCATACGTAAGTCGCTTTGGATAAAAGCGTCTGCTAGATGACAAAATGTAAATGTAAATGTAAATTGTATGCAGCTATTATGCATGTTCTTCCATTTTTCAAGAGCATACACATTTTTTTCGTGCACAAGGCATTTTTAAAGCAAATAGTTTTCTACAAGCCCACACATTGTTAGCTATCATTGCGAGCCTTTTACAGCATTAATCATTGCGCGACGGTGGAGCCACTGTTATGCTTGTAATCCACTCGGAATGTGGAAGCTACAGTAGCAATCTAGGCTAACTAGCTTCAACTCAGTGCTCAAATTACTTGTGGGACTAAGCAACAGCCAACAACTTGGTGCCACAGCTGGTTAATTGCCTGTGCTCCTGTCATTGGAGAAAAATAAATTAAATTGTATTCTCTTGGTTAATTACACTGAACAAGTACACAAGAGTTCAACATTAAATTAGCTTGAAATGAAACGCTCTCCAAGCTAATGGATAACGTGAGGTTTGCAAAGGGGAAAGCTGTTTGAGATTTCAGGTTTTCTTGTCTTCTCACCCGTAAGAAACTGCGCTGTACCCTGAAAAATTTAAACAAACTTTAGAAAAACTTTTAATAATCCAAAAATCAATAATCATGAGCTCTGACTTTTCACTAACACCTTGATAACAAACACATGCTGAAATGACCCTGATTGAGACAGTCTCCTGACAGGTACTGTAATTATAATATTAACAGTGGAACACTACCAGTAAACTAAAAGTACATTGAGCCTTGCTTCTGCTGTATCCTACAATTACAATTATCCCTCGGTCTTGTTTGGCAGGTGTTACTGTTTCGTGTTAAGGCTAAATCAGAGGTAATTGCCCTTCATTATCCCTGTGAATCATGGGATCCACGGCGAGGTGAAGTGAAGTGCAGGCAGAGGGTGGGAGGGTTACATTGGGACAACAATCTGTGCACCCCTACAGGCTAAATGCAGTGCCTAGAAGACCCCCCCCCCCAAATGAGAGGTTGTGATCCCTGATGAGTGAACAAAGGCAACGTGTGGACGCAGAGGGGTGAGAGAGTACATGTGTGCAGTTGGCAGGTTTGCAGGTCAGAGAGTAGGGGGCAGAGGTCACCTCGACCTGCACAGAAGGCAACTGATCCACTTACAACAAGGACACACACATTTCCTGCAACCAAGTGGGAAAAACATAGACTTCTGCTGCAGGACAGGCACGTGAAAGAGAGAGAATCCCAAAAAACACACATTATAGTGCTGAGCTTGGCCAGATTACATGTGCCAAACACATGACAGGCTGCAACAAAGGAGAGAGACAGAGCGAGGACAAGCTGCCTAGCGGAGGTCCCACCGTCCAGCACCAGAGAGACTCAGCTGTCCACCAATCATCAAGATGGGTGTTGTACTTAAAAATATTAAAATGATAATCTTACAAACAGCATTGACAAAGGTATATGTGGTAATGACAGGACACACTAATAACATTCATGGCATAGTGAGTTCGTTAAAGGATAATGATTAGGCAAACTAAAAAAATAAAAACTCACTCCCACATAAAAGTTCTTAAATTCACATTGAAAGTTTTTTCATCATGTCATTCTGTCATACGTGCATGAAAACAGCCTATCAAATGTCTGTTTGAGGTAAAGTAACTTATTACTGATCCTTTTGAAATAACCACACCTCGCAAGGAGCCAGATATTCAAGACATCTGAATTTGGCTTATTCTGTTTGGTGTATGCTAGAGCCCGACTTGTAAGGGATTTTTTAAACCGATACTGATTTTAGAGGGGAAACATTCAACGATTGCCGATATGATATATAGAATTGTTCAGCTGGAATGAAAATAGACCTTTTCTGTGTGGATTGTGCACGGATTTTGCACCGATATGCCTATGCAAAGGTACTCAGAAGGCTGCTTTGTTAAACAAATTACTTTATTAAAGTATATTTCAGTTGTGGTGGCTGTGGCTTTTCAAGCTGTCAGATTGATGCTATCGCTTTGTTCCAATTCTGAACCATTATTTCAATGAATTGAACTCCAATCAGAAACGTTTTTTTCTTGCTAAATCAAAACATGTCATGCATGCACTGCCTAGTGCTGAAAGCAGTTTTTAAAGTTAGCCTTATGTTCCAAAAAGCCTTATGTATCAAAAAGCAAATGTTACTGTGTGTTAGTGTTTTTCAAGTCAATTCCGAAACAACCAAGCAGGAAGAACACCTTCTGATTCTTATTCTACATATTATTATTATCATGTAGGCCTATAAAAACACTGCAATAGTCGTTTCGTCTAAATTGTATGCTGATTTATGCTGACAGACTGTGTTTAGAATATATCTACAGCGGTGGATGGCATCAAAAGAGCAACCGCATGTGGATGTGCGATTCTAGTGCTAAATCAAGACACTGACATGGTATGTCTCTGACATGTATATCACCTCCAACTGTAAATGATGTACTGATTATCTTCTCTGCACTGGCTCCCTGTGAAATCCAGAATAGAATTTAAAATCCTTCTCCTCACCTATAAAGCTCTTAATGGTCAGGCACCGTTGTATCTTACAGAGCTCATAGTGCCTTATTACCCCACTAGAACACTGCGCTCTCAGAGAGTGTGGTTCCTAGAGTCTCCAAAATTAGAATGGGAGCCAGAGCCTTTAGCTATCATGCTCCTCTCCTGTGGAATCAGATCCCAGTTCGGGTTCGGGAGGCAGACACCATCCCACATTTAAGAGTAGGCTAAAGACTTTTCTCTTTGATAAAGCTTATAGTAAGGGCTGGCTCTGGTGAACCTGAACCATCCCTTAGTTATGGTGCTATAGGCCTAGACTGTCGGGGGACTTCCCATGATGCACCTCTCTCTCTTCACCTCTGTCCTCCTCTCCATCCGTATGCATTCTCATCCCATCACTAACTTGACTTCTTCCCTCTCCCGGAGTTTTGTGCTTTGTCGTCCGTCTATTCTTTCTTAGTGTCTCTTTCAGCAGGTATTTCAGTGTCCGGAGATGTATCTGGATCGGTGACTATGGCGACCTGCTGGGGCAGTGTTGCTGTGTCTATGGTGCAGGGGACGAGTGGCTCAGGTCCTGCTCGTTAGGCTCCACCTGGAGCTGCTTGGTTGTCCGTCTGGACCCATCATCTTCCCTTATGTTTTACATCCCACACTTTTCAACATAATTACATATATATACAACAATTTTGCCATTGCCATCATAACTGTATATGTTATGATTTTTATGCTATGAATCTATTCTGTACTTACGACATCTATTGCATGTCTGTCCGTCCTGGGAGAGGGATCCCTCCTCTGTTGCTCTTCCTGAGGTTTCTATAATTTTTTCCCCTGTTAAAAGGGTTTTTTTGGGTAGTTTTTCCTTAATCAAATCGAGGGTCTAAGGACAGAGGGTGTCGTATGATTGTGAAGCCCTTTGAGGCAAATGTGATTTATGATATTGGGCTATATAAATAAAATTGAATTGAATTGAATTGATGCCCCCTACAGATTTTCCCCGTACTGTCCAAATCCTAGATT
The DNA here is from genome assembly GCA_011952105.1 of Coreoperca whiteheadi. NCBI lineage: Eukaryota > Metazoa > Chordata > Actinopteri > Centrarchiformes > Sinipercidae > Coreoperca > Coreoperca whiteheadi. Next base: position 22,223,386 of record CM022484.1, read on the forward strand.
ATTGTCTACCTCTGCACTATTCTCATTGTTGGTCCACGTGGTGTTAGAGCCATATACAGCTGCAACACCAGGGGCAACACGATCAACTATTACACTCCTTTCTACCTCTGCATTATTCTGATTTCTGATTAATGAATCCGCAGCTGCAACAGCAGGGTCAACACGATTCGCTATTAATTCAATTTTATTTATATTGCCCAATATCTCAAATTGCAATTTTGTCTCAAAGGGCTTTACAATCTGTAACATATGACACCCTCTGTCCATAGACCCTTGATTCGACTAAAGAAAAACTACCAAAAAAACCCTTTTAACAGGGAAAAAATGAGGGGAGAGAAGCTCAGTGCGTCACTGGAATTATCCCAGCGGTCTAGGCCTATAGCAGCAAAACTATAGGGATGGTTCAGAGCTCACCTGAGCCAGCCCTAACTCTAAGCTTTATCAAAGAGGAAAGGCTTAAACGTGGGCTATCCGATTCTAATCCATCTTTTTGTTGAATTCAGTGAATTTCTCTTCACGGTCCTCTAGCTGTCCGTTCTGTGTGTGCACTGAAAAAAATCTCCAGTGTTTGTGCACAGCCCTGCCTCTGTAAATGGGAAATAAACACAGCGGCGCGGACAGAGCCACACAACACTATTCCAGCCTTTCCAGCCATGATTTGTGTGTCAGGTATGACTTGCCCACAGACAGTCAGCTTACTTTCTAGTTTGCTAAGATATACTGTTGTTGTGATGTTAACTATAATAGGAGGAGAGTGTCGCTGTGTGGAGCTGGTTTGCTGGCACTGTCCCGTCCTCTCTGGCGGTTAGCTTTGCAGAAGCAACTGTATGGACAACCGATCTCAGTTTGTACCTCCCCATTACTGAGCCCATTTTTTCCTAACTCTTGTGCGAAATTACATACGCAAATAAATGGAGTATATCTTAACAACAACAAAGGCTATATGCATAATCTTGGTCTCAAAAGAAAGCTAAGACATTTCAAAGTGTGATTTGCATATTTTCAGATTTTGTGATGTTAATGAATATAATTGCCTAGGTTGCAATTGTGTTTCGTGGATGCTTGGTACAGGCTTTTAGCGGAGTTTCTCCCCTTTGTGTTGATGTGTTGCATGTTGGTGCTTCCTAGCCTGTGTACTGCTCATTTATACTGTCCAGGACTGTCGTATTGGCGAGGTTTAACGATGAAACATCCTGGCACACCAAAGTTAGTCAACCAAGTTCCGCAAGGTTCTGTGCTTGGACCAATTTTATTTACATTATATACAGTATCCTTCCTTTGGGCAATATTATTAGGAAACACTCCATAAAGTTTCATTGTTATACGGATGATACACAATTATATCTATCGATTAAGCCGGATGAAACTAATCAGTTAGCTAAACTTCAAGCATGCCTTAAGGACAATAAAAAACCTGGATGACCTACATTTTTCTGATGTTAAACTCTGACAAATCTGAAGTTATTTTCCTTGGCCCCGAACACCTCCAAGACTCACTATCAGCAGATATAATTACTCTAGTGTAGATGGCACTGCCCTGGCCTCCAGCACCTATGTGAGGAACCTCTGAATTATCTTTGATCAGGATCTATCCTTCAACTTCCACATTAGGCAAACTTCAAGGACTGCCTTTTTTCACCTACGTAACATTGCAAAAATCAGAAACTTCCTGTCTCAGAATAATGCAGAAAATATTCCATGCATTTGTTACTTAAAGGCTGGATTACTGCAATTCCTTATTAGCATGATAATAAGTCAGGCAGCATGAAAAAGTCCCTTAAGATTTAGTTGATTCAGAACGCTGCGGCATGTGTAGTGACAAGAACTAGGAAAAGAGATCATATTTCTCCAATATTAGCTTCTCTTCACTGGCTCCCTGTAAAATCCAGAAAATCCTCCTCCTCACCTACAAAGCTCTTAATGGTCAGGCAGCATCGTATCTTAAAGAGCTCATAGTACCTTATTACCCCAATAGAACACTGCACTCTCAGAATGCAGGGCTACGTGTGGTTCCTAGAGTCTCTAAAAGTAGAATGGGAGCCAGAGCCTTCAGCTATCAAGCTCCTGTCCTGTGGAATCAGATCCGAGTTTGGGTTCGGGAGGCAGACACCATCTCCATAAGAGTAGGCTAAAGACTTTCCTTTTCCTGAGGTTTCTATAATTTTTTTTCGCTGTTAAAAGGGTTTTTTTGATTAGTTTTTCCTTAGTCGAATCGAGGGTCTAAGGACAGATGGTGTTGTATGTTGTACAGATTGTTAAGCCCTTTGAGGTAAAATGTGATTTGTGATATTGGGCTATATAAATAAAATTGAATTGAATTGAATTAAAGCTTATAGTTAGGGCTGGCTCAGGTAAGATCTGAACCATCCCTTAGTTATGCTGCTGTAGGCCTAGACTGCCAGGGGACTTCCCAGGATGCACCTCTCTCTTCACCTCTCTCCTCCTCTCCATCCGTATGCATTCTCATCCCATAAATGCATGTTACTAACTCGACATCTTCTCTCTCCCTTAGTGTTGTGTTTACTCCTTTCTCTCCTCTCTCCTCTTGCGTTTTGCAGGTATTCTGCCTCCGGAGCTGTAGAGTTTGAATCTGTGATTACAGGCCACCTGCTGCCCCCATGTTCCTGCTCGATAACCGCTACTACAATTATTATATTCAGTCTTATTATTATTATTAACATTATTATTCCTATCATTATTTTATTAATATTAATATTATTACCACTACCATTACTATTATTTTAAATCTTCATGTGGAATTTGCATTGTGCTACTGTATGTTTTCTGTCTCCTTCAACCCAACTGGTCAAGGCAGATGAATGCCCACCTAGAGCCTATAGGTTCTGTTCAAGGAAGTTTTTCACCAAGTGCTTGCTCATGGTGGCTAGTGTTGGGTCTCTGTATACAATATTATAAGGAGTTTGGTCTAAACATGCTCTATATGAAAAGTGCAATGAGATAACGTATAATGAATACAATTTAATTGCACAGTCACCATCTGAAATGTACAAGAGGATGTTAAACATGTAGGATTTTTGGCAGTGAAGACAGACATAGGCTCAGCGAAATGTAGTCTATTTTTAGCACAGCGTGCAGGAAATTAGAGCGCAAGTGGATATGGAGGAGACGTAGTCAGGCCAATAAGACTGTCTAAAGCCTTGGAACCCAAGAAGAAGAGGAATGAAAGTAGAACAAGTAAAAATCATCCTCTGGGTTCTCTTGGAGAGAACTGGGTCAGGAGAACTCAGAAACACAGGAAGGGGAGGAATCAACCACATGCTCCGGCCTATGATTAATTGGGTGACTTTGAAAAATAGGCTTTTCCTTGTTTCAAAAATCCCACTCAATGGCTTCCTCATCACATGGTTCAACAGACAGAGTATGTCTGTGTGTTCTAGTGAGTGTAAAGGGTATACAACAGCTCTGTAGGTGCAGGAGCAAGGGAGGTTTTTAGAGTGGCTTAGTGAAAAATGCTGAGAGAGCTTTTCCTAAAGCTCTGCACTGAACTACTTTCAAATTTGGCACTCTTCTCTTGTGTCAGCATTCTCAGCACAGGCAGGACCCCAGTCGTACACAGCCGAAAATGACCTATGAATGATCACATTTTGAACCGCAGTTCTTAACAATTAAGATAAAAAAGCTGGAAATACCCATTAGATGATTTTTAAAAAGTAGGTTTAAATTTCAGTAGTGTTTGGGCCCAGTCAGGCCAGCATTTACGAGAGCCAAATCTTAGAACTAAGTAATTCATTTTAGCTAAATCACTGTGTCAGTCACTTACAGACACAAAGTAAATTTATGCTATTGCATAGAGTTCAGTTTTGGTGAACTTTGGTACGTGAATTTACACTCTTCAACAATTGCAAACCATCTTGACAATGCTTTAGAAGGACAAGAAAGCTGGTGAGTCCAAAATGGAGTAACTGCAAGACAGTCACATTGCATTACATTACATTACATTTATTCAGCTGACACTTTTATCCAAAGTGACTTACAAGTGCAGTGCATTCAGCCATTTGGAATCAACCCAAACATTGCAAGAATGATTCAAGTACATCCACTTCATCAAACATGCCAAACAGCTTGAAGTGCTACATTTAGCAAACAATAAGAGATAGAGAAAGTTTTTTTTATTATTATTGGCCCAGGTGCAGTCTAAACACAGTTGGGGAGGGACAATGTGACTGCTGGGCCTCCTCGTAGTGAGGGAGTAGCAAGCCGATTGGCAGTAGCAGAGTGTAGTGGACGGGCAGGGGTGTATGGTTTGACCATGTCCTGGATGTAGGATGGGCCTAAGCCATTTGCAGTATAGTAGGCAAGTACCAGGGTCTTGAATCGGATTCGAGCAGCCACTGGTAGCCAGTGCAGGGTGCGGAGCGGTGTAGTGTAGGAGAACCTTGGTCGGATGGCACATGCAGGCACACCAGCCAAGAGTGAGTTGCGGTAGTCTAGATGACAAGAGCCTGGACCACAGAGTGAGCCAGTAGCGAAGCTACAAGGTTCAGACTCTCCAAGTTACCCTGTAAGTGCGGTCCTTGAGGTAGGATGTGAACAGAGAGAGTGCAGATACTCACAGTTCTTGGAAGCTGGAGAGGAGGATCTGGTGGTCTACTGTGTCAAAAGCTGCCGAAAGGTCTAGCAGGATGACTAGGAAAGGGTGGCTGTGCTAGGAGTTCTTCATTTGCATTTTACAAAGACATGACTTGCTAATTTTCTAATGTTGCTTTACGCAAGAGAACTAGCCTGACTTGCTGAGGACATGCAGGGCATTCAATAGTTCAGAGTGACAGTGAAATTCACGAATGTTTCTTGCCGGAGTACGAGACACAGCCTGTTTTGCTTATACACTCAATTTTGTGTTTTTTAAAATGGAAGTCGTAGTTAATGTTCTGAAAAGGTTAGTGGACAACTGAGACAAGATTTCAGCCGATCGAATATTTTATCCCCCCCCCCAATTTTGCTATTGTGGCTGGCTACAGCTAGCATGTACCTGGCTATAGCTTGCATGTCACTGGTTAACTAAACAGCAGTAGTTTACCTATAAGCCCCTCCACTAACAACTACATCACCAAGCTTCCACCACCTATTTCGCAAAGATGCACAAATTATTTCTACAATGACATGCACTTTCAGCTCAGGACCAGGCACTTTTACTGCAAAAACGTCATTTCAACCTACACTCAATCTTTAATATAGACTTTTGACTGAAGAACAATGATCCAAGTGGTTGATTTGCATTGGAAACAAGTTGAATAATGTCAACTGTTGCAAATCTTTTCACATTTTGAGATTCTGTACGTGAATAAGGTGATTTATTACAGTATGCAAGGTAAGTTGGTCTCTTTATTTCTCCTTGTCCGGGTCACTGTAGAAAAGGACATCAGCTAAAGTTAAGGTCTGTGTTTGACAGTGAGCCTCATTTACAGTTTACAGTGTTTTCACGTGAGCTCCTTGTATTACAGGCTTTGAAGGATTTGAAAGAGCTCATCTCTCTCCCCCAGCTTTGTTTACAGGAGTCTCATCTGTTTGCAGATGGATCAAGCTGAGCCCCGGGTTTTAAAAAGCTGAATGGTTGCTGCTTGGGTGGCTTCATGTTCGTCTGCGTCGTCTACGTGGCTTTTTGAACCCCGTGACGAGAGAGGCCCACATCGGGATGAGCTACAGAGGGGGAAGATAAAGTTTCAGCAATAAAAACTCAGCTAGCCCTCAGTTTTCTTCCTCTATCTCCATCAGCCTGCCTCCAGACCCTCCACAAGCGCTCGCCACCCCCCCTCCTCCATCCTTGGCCTGTGTGTTTTTGTTTAACCCACTTTGAGAAGAATGAGCCAAAACAGATAAAAGCAGGGATCCTGTGTCAGAGCCATTAGGGCGGCTCTTTTGACTAAAGTCTGAATCATGGTTCACTGAACTCTTGGCCTTGAACAAAAAACTGTGAGCAATTTGTTGAGTCTTGAAGAATCTTGACAGCTTTCTGTTTATTGGTCTAGACAAGGGAATATCTCTACAGACAATTAACACCAAGGCTTGCATGTCTGCTGATGTCTGAAAGTTTAATGGTAAGTAAGCTATATAGATGTACATGGAATTAAATTAATTTACAAGAACATCAAAACCATCAAAAAATTAAATGGAAAAACTGTGCAAAAAAGCTCCGCAGGTGGGCGAGTGTTAAACTTGTAGCAGCGGTTACTACCTTTTTCTGTAGATGGTGTCACTTGCCAAGTTTCCATCCAAATTTCTCGTTGGTCCAGATATATCTGATATTTTTGTCCACTGCCATTTTTTGTCTCTTCAGCGGTAGCTTGAGTGACGTTTAAGTCACACGTACGTCATGATTTTTTTTAAGTCTATTTCCCCGGTGCTTAGTCACATTTTGTTTTTATCGTGGCACCTACTTTTTCCCCTCATTTCCGTTGTTGTCTTTAATGAGCAAATTGAAAATGAGCTAAAAACAGCTGTATGGAAATGCACTTATGAGCATGCTGTTGCTATAGCTTTCCTTTCCTATAGGTGTGTACATGTGTAGAACTTGTCTGACGGCGACTTAACAGTTCCCCAAATCAGCAGCTTGCTAAAACTTATTCTCTGAATTTTTACTCATGCTAGCAGTGCAGCCCTAGGAATGGCAATGTCGAGCATGTGAGAGAAGTTTGCTTTCAGGGCTTTCTGGCTATCTTGTTTTCCTAAACCTAAGCAAGTAGTAAGGCTTTCTGGGAGAAAGCCCTGAGGGCAACCTTCTCCAATGTGCCAATGTTGATCAGTGGTCTGTCTGCCCGTCCACCACTTTCATGGTCCTCAGAGGATGAATCGTACTGACTTTGGTGATCCCCTGACTGTTCATCTAGTGCCACCATGAGGTGATTTTCATTTTTAACTTCAAATAAAGGATCACATGCTCCTCTGAGAACTGAGAAAATTCTATGCTCTCTAACTGAAATATACATATATATGGCAGCTCCTGAGAAGTTTCTGGCTATATGCTCTCACTTGACACCAACAATACTGTGTATAAACACAAGGCTAACAAATACCTCTTTCACTAAAGTTCTTTCTCCTTGCTTCAGCCCTCCCTGTCTATTTTTACTGCCCTGCCTGCGGCGATCGGGGGGCCGTGGACTTCAAATCTCCTCTGGATTAGTCAGGAATGCGGCTTCATAAGCGGGCATCAAAATGCACTTTTAGATTCCAAAGTGCTTGGCCTCTAGCAACAGTAGCCTGCTGTAAACCCAGTGCCTAAAAACAAACAGGACGCTTAGACTGGGTCTTATCACAGCAGTGGCCGTCTACTGTACATACAAAACACACACACACACACACACACACACGTATAAAGGAGAAGATGTACATGTGGGTGGAAACAGCCGCTAGAAAGATATTACTTATGCTTGTATTGCTGTTACATTAAGTGCCATTTGTTTAGTCCACCTGAAATTAAATTGTATTTTTTTGTCTCCTACAGCATACATACAGTACCAATTACAAGTTTAGACACACTTTCTCAATCAAGTAAATGGGAAAGTGTGTCCAAACTTTACACTGGTACTGTATCTGCTCTGTAAATCACTTGTCCTGTGTTCTTCTTTGAGAAAAAATGTGCAACCAAAAGGGAGACATTTGTATTTTTTATTTTTTGGTTTCATTTTGGCGCTCTCTAGTTTTTCATTCATTTGACAGAATACCACTAGGTATCCGTGGGGTCTACATAGATGGAGACCTTATTTCGATACAGCCAATACAATTTTACATAAAGCAGTAACGTCACCGTTCTATCATAGGTAGAGCAGACGGTCAGTGAGCCAGACAGTAGTCTGCTACACAACACAAGAGCCACAGACGTTCGGAGTTGCTAGAGCACCACTGACATTGACTTGACCAATTTACCGACCCATTCCACTTCTCATGAGCATCTGGGATATTAGTTTAATAACGTTCTAGAGCTACAAATAGCTATGAAATCGCCTGTGGTTTTAACGAGCCAAGTGAGCTCCTCCAAAGTATAGGCAGACTTCAGTGCTAGGGCACCAATAATCTAGTTATGTTGGTCTTTTATATCAGTAAAAGTTGTATAACATAGTCGACACACGTCTTTTACTGTTTTATGTAGAATTTTTCTTTTGTGGGGATTTTGCTATTTTAATACCAGAGCTTGCCTCCCCACGTGCAAATGTTCCAGCTAAACAAGTGTCCCCACTGACACAAGGCAAGGCAAAGACGCATCCTTGGTTTAGTGATGCCAGGACGATTGTGTTTGGTTTAAAGAAATACAATCAAACCAGACGGTTTTATACCCTATACCAGAATGATAATGGTCCAACGCTGGCACAGTGCTAAAACAAAGTGTGCAGATGGGTCTGGCTCTGCCAGACTAATCAAACACAGACATTGACCTGCCCCTCCAGCCGGCTGAGATGAAAAGGAGCAAGCGGTAGAAAATGACTGACTGACTGACATTTCCCCAAAGACCTTTTTTCCCTCTTTTTAATAATAATAAACGATTAACAATACATTAAAAAAAATATGAAAAATGGGGTGACCTAATGTGATTTCAGTTAGACTTAAAGCAGACGTTTACTGTTACCTGTCAAGCAATGACAAATAAAAGAACATCAAAATCCACAGCAATAACCTCAGTAATACTTTTATTGTGACATTATAAACATCAAACATGTTGAACAATGTTACACAATTTCACATGCATCACACTATTTGGCCACAGCCCAGGTGAGCGATGACACTGGAGGTGTTCCCCATCAGTCAAACTGCTATGACCGAAGTGCTGTACTTCCCAGTCAATATGATGCTAGTTCACAACACAGACAATGTAGTCAGACAATGTGAACCTAAATGAACCAAATTCAGCAAAGCAAACTTTTGCACTGTGGTTCAGACCAAAGAAAACACCAGGTTGAACCTAGTTTGACAGAATGAGTTATAATGTGGTACTGGTTTGATCCCCAGAGGAGAATTATGTGCGGTATTGCTGTATAACAACTGCAGCACTGCATTTTTTTTGTGCATTTGTGTGCAACAACTGGCAAGGAAAAATTCTTGTCTGTTTTCTTTCCCTGTGAACAATGACAATTATGAGCTGTTAAATGGATAAAATGCTATTCTTGGTCTGAACACCAGTTGAGGACCTGGTTACACAAACATTCAAAGGTGGGGTATGTGTTTCTGGAAAAATCAAATACCATGACAAATACCATGATATAGAGCGAACAACGGCACAGTTAGCAAACTGTCCCTACAGTTGCATTAAATCACTTTAAAAGAATGACATTTCGAAATCAAAATCAGTTCATTTCAATGGAATCACCACAGACAATCACTGGAAATGACTGAACATGAGAACATGGAAAGCTATTTCTTAAAGGGAGTTCAGACAGACAGCAAAACGAAATCTCGCCTCCATTCACTCGCGCAACTTGAGCCACTGGACCGTTTCATTCACCCCAACTAGCCAACTATACAGACGTTAGAACACAACGTTAGAACTCACTCATGGTCAGTTTCATTTGAAAAGCTAGAGTGATTTGTGGTCTCATAGTCATTTTTACAATCAAGTATTTCACTAAACCTGGTTTGTCACTCATTACTCTTAATGTTAAAGGTGTTATTGGTAGCCCATCATTCCAAGTGTGGAGGTAAACAAAATCCATGTTGGTGAGGGTTGGGGGGAAAGCAACGTTTTGAATTGAGACAGACAATCAGAAGGGTATGTTGTGATGAAAATAAAGATATAATATGTAGATGGTTTTGTTTCTTAATAAATGAAATGCCAGTTTTGTACGATATTTGTATGAAATACACAGCTCATCCAGGTAGATTTTCCCACATTAAGATGTTAGTCTCAGGTAGTCAGCCAAAGTACAAAAGTAGGACAAAAGATACAGACTTATGAATCAATGCCACAGGTACAAATGGATCAGTCATATTAGCCAAACATTTCACCACATTGTTCTCAATACAATGGCTACTCCCAGTGTTTGCTTGGTGTGTTTACTATGTTATCTGTGGTGAGACTGTTACATCGACGGCCCAGGTGCTGCCATACACTGTAAAAACATCAATGAGAACTATTCATTAGATGCAATCCCAGTCAATCAAACAGTGTGGGTGGGACTGTGAGGTGTTCCTTGGATTTTCAGTGAACGCAGTTTCTTGGTGCTTTTTGTCGGTTTGTTAAATGGCACTCCTTTCCACATATGGAAATATAACGCATAACGTCCTGTGCTTCAGATTTTTTCCAAGAAAGAACTACTTTATAACAAGTGTTTTGTCATGTGACTGGAAAAAGATTCAAGAACTGGATATACTGTAGGTTCAATCGCTGTTGTGTCTTGTTAACTAGCAAGGGAGTGAAAAACAGAAATATATTTAAAAGTGGATGACTTTAAAGTTATGCTGGAATTTAAATTCCTTTTGTGTAATGAAATATAAACTGGAATGGGATGGGCAACAGCTAACAATGTCAGCCTAGCTGGCTAACTGCCTGTGTGTCTGTGTGAATTTCAGAAATATTACAAACTATTTTTTGTGCTCACCCACACAGATGCTGCACCAATCAAATTACACTATGATTACCAAATGTTCACACCCACTGGGGGATACTAATAGGAGGTGCTATCGCTCTTTTGGGAAAATGTACCATATTGACTAAAGTACACATCTCAACACCAAGGATATATAAAGTATATGTACTCATTCTTTACCAAAAGTTTAATTTCAGTTTTTACTTTAAAGTTATACAAGATTGTAAGCAATAGTGGCAGATGTATTGATGTGATATATGTTTTGCAGTGTAATGTGTTTTCCAGTCTTTGGTCTCCTTCAGGGCAGTTTAGCTCTGTTGGCTCTGCTGCTGTGAAACCTGTTAGCCTTTGGCCCAGTGAGATAAGAGCGCACAGAGGTCAGTTTCTCCTCCAACACTGAAACCTTTTCCTCCTCCTCTCTAGGTTAAAAAAAATACGGGGACTGTGAGAGGCTGCCTCCATCTCCGACAGACTTGAACATCTCAAGTAGGCCATGCGGTTCACTTGGTTAAACACAGTGCAGACAGACAAGAACCTCCAAACCTCTTAGTTAAATGTTTCTAAGAGGTCCAGGGTTTATAGGTTTTTTGTCAGTTAAAAAAAAAATTGGTATGGAAACTCTTCGTGGAAATAGCAATATAAAATTACAATTTCTTTGTTCTTGTCTTAAAATGAAAGGATAAATTTAGGCCAACTTCTGCCCACAATAAAGAGCTCTAACAGCTTTTCCAAAACTTGGATATCCATTGCTAAAAATGTTCCTCGTAGTTTTGACAGAAAATATTCAAATTCAGGAATCCTGCTTTTTCATTTAAAACCCACTGATTTTACACTAAAATGAGAATTTTTGCATCATTTTACAAGTGGCATAAAAATTACTTGACAGTTGAAGAGAAAAGCAGGTGCACTCTGTGCACTGATTCAAATGTAGTTTTGTGAGAACCAAACAGGCTTTTTGAAGCTGTTAACCTGGCCTGCAACAGAGAGGGAGCATATTGGTCCAAATAAAATTTTGCTAACAATCACACCCCGCAATATCCACACACACAAACACACCCTCCCCTAATTCACTGGAAGAGCTTTGGCACATGAGAGGGTGGTCCTTCCCCATAGTGTTTGGATTAGCCCCCATTAATCCGTGGCACAGGCTGATATACAGAGTGTGATAGAGATGCAGTTTACATGAGCTCATGACTTTCAGCTGATCTAACCATCGGTCTGCAGGCTCATGTGAGCGGCGTTCAGCAGGGCCAGGAGAAAGAGGAGAAACTGAGGGCAGAGCATTAGGATCATCCATCTCCAACACAGCACTAACACACCAGCAACAGGACACCCAGAGGGCCCTGACATCATCCATGTATGAGGAAGACATCATCAGCTATATAATATATTCACTGACTCTGCACATTTTTTTTTATCACATGGTGCACTGAATGCTCAAATTGCAGAAGGTCAGTTAAATTGCAATCTCACACTTCAAGCTTTGCTAGTGTGGTTACTTTAGCTGCGTTTCAACCGCAGGAACTTTCCCCAGGTACTAGGAACCTTTGGAGGAACCATGGACCATGGTCTAAATAAAGTTCAGGGGACATTTTTTATTAATGTGTTGCTGGGTCACAGGCCGGCCTTCTCTGGCCAGCGGCTCAACTACTATGCTCTTGGAAGTCGTGGTGGACAGAAGGTAAACTACATACGGCCCACATGCTGCTTGTTAAATGCTATAACACCTATGTGTTGTCATGCTATTGCTACCCTAGCTACCCTTAAATTGTTAAATTGATATTCATTTAACCAGCTTTTCTAATTTAGTAATCTGGCCAAAATTTTGTCATTAAATCAGCATTAATTATTTTATCAATTTTTTGCCAGGGCAGCAGAACAAGCTGAAAACATGACATTGACAAATTAGCACATGTTAGCAAAGAGTTGCCTGTTTACACATCCAGTAGACACGGAGCTGCATTAGCAGTTATTTGGAGGGATGTTTCTGGCCACTTGATTAATGTAAGTACAATATTTCATTTTCAGCTCTGTCTTCGTCTCCACCACTATGTTCTCCAGCTGGTTGCTAACTTTGTCTGTGTGGTGCTGAGCAATTAGTCAGCTCATCAACCAAACAGTAAAGTCACAGGCCATACAACCAAACAATGTGCTGAAAGACGCTAAAAAGCTCTGTAGAGTGGAGGGGAACTACAAAGTTGTTGATTATTGTCACTACAAGTGACACCTTTCAAATTACACATAGTCATTAAGTGCAGCTCTAAGGATTTCAAGAATCATTAACTTCACTAATCATTCATCATTAACAGAGCTGCACTCAAGAGGTGGAAGGAACAAATGACATACATTTAGAAATTAAATTTAGTCAGCTCTCTGTACTTTGTACACGCTCCCTAACTCTCCAGATTTTACAGCCTCTTAGAGTTTGCAGTTTTGAGGCAGACAGATGTCTCATTTACAAATTCTTCAAATATTTGAACGGAAACCTGATGACCTCCCCCTGACCCGCCCAATTCGTCTAGTTAGCTCGACTTACAAAGTGAGAGGTGACTTTGTGCCAACACAGGATCTCTTACTGTTCTCCAGGCTTGATGAATGAGACGGAAAACGAATGATAAATGCATCGGTTCCCCCTGCAGAGGGAAGCCACATGTGCATTCAATTCAATCTGCTCTGCTCACGTGAGCCACACACAGGAAGAAGTGAGTACGTGTGTGTTTGCACAGGCACAAAAGAGCCTTTGTCACCCTAAGGCACCACAGGTGAATGACATCATCCATGCCACTGTGGGACTGCAGAGAGTTGGGATTAGAAGTGTGTGTGAGTGTTGTTTGTGTGTATGTGCGTCATTCGCTATACTTTTTCCCATGAGAAAATGGCAAAGACACACAGTAACTGCCACCATAACTGATACGCTACCTGGTTTTAATCATATCTATTCAGGTAAAGCTAAAGGGGTGAACACATGTATACACAACACAAACACCACCTAATACATACTTGCAGCAGCAGGTTTCATGTTTCACACTGTAACTCTTGCTACAAACACAGAGGCACCATTTTCTTCTTGCAGCAAATAAATGCATAGAAATGCCACACACACACACACACGCACACATTTAGTGTAGTGAGTTCAAGGTATAATAATGTTATCTGATTAATTTAAATGCACTATTATTTAGCAGCTACAGTTCTGTGATTGACAAGAGTTAGATGAGAGGATTGATACAACCCTTATGTTATGTATGAAGCTAGACCCAGGAGTTGAAAAGCTTAGCTTAGCATAAAGACTGGATGCAGGGGGAAACAGCTAGCCTGGCTCTGTCCAAAGTTCAAAAATACATCTACCAACTCCTTGAAAGGCGTGGTCAGACAGAAAGCGAAGCAATTCTTTTGTCATGCGTAATTTGTGCAATTCTGCTAGACCATTCGTGTTTATTCGCCTACTAATGGACTGTAAAAACGTTAGCTGTAAGTTGCATAGCAACAGACTGTGTGTGTGTTTGTGTTCAGCTCAGCCTCTGAAATCACCAGAAACTCCCCTCCAGTCAGATTTTGTAACAAAGACACACTCACACGAGCATGGACAGCAATATTCACATGTTGTTAGTGTCATCGGGAACAACAAGGTCGAGCTCTTACTTGCACTGATTACTATTAATGCAATTGTTTGTTTTCCCTTGTCAACTTCAGCATGTTTTATGTGTTCAGAGGCTCTCAGGTATTTATTAGGTGTGTGTTGTGCTCATGCTACCTGTGTACAAGTCACAAATACGCACAAGGAGGTACATCTGCATACGCCCTCTGGTCTGCAGGTGGCAATAATTTAGTCACAACAGCTTTCAAGCACGATTTAGGGTATTTTATTAAAGGATAGTCTATGTGTTAAAGGTGAATGCCACCAATGTTTCAGAATTCACATACTGCAGAGCTGACTATTGAATTTGTGATGTGACTGGGCGGCAACTTCAGTTTTAGAAAGAAGGTTCGAACCTCATACTCATTCATTTTCCTGTTCATACATATTGTGGACTCAACCCATTTCTGTTCACCTTCTTCTCTCTCAGCACAGGAACCACAAGGGGGAAAGATGAGGTCATGAGATCTCCCATCAACGTAATTTCACCCCCACCCTGAGTCTCAACTTCCTGTATTCCTCAACTTGACCTTCCAGTTTTCATCTACTCACAATACCCATCTGGCCCTCGATTCATTCCCTTTTCCTCGAGCTCTCATCCCTAACTGGTATGGTCTTTGTGAGTAAATCACAATCATTTGGGAAGCATACCTGGTAGCCCACTGGAAAAATATTTTTAGATCCACAAAATAAAACAAATGGAAGTTCTTATTTTTTTTATCACAATTATGAAATTAGAGAACACTTCCAGTTTTCTTCCATTTGGTGTCCACTTTTTCACTAATGCTAACCACACGGCTGTTGGTGTTCACCATGGAAACACCATTTTGCCAATTTTACCCGTTCCCTGGGATTTCAAAATCAAGCTTCCAACTTGAAACACCAAAAGAAACGATTCTAAGGTTTATATTATGATGATGATGCTGAAGTTTTTTTTATTAGTACATTGTGCATTCTAATATACCCAGCCGCCTGGGTAAGACACTACAAATTAATACAAGACAGCTGAGGGGAACTGCAAAGTTGGGTGAATTCTCTGTGGGTTTGTCACTACAAGTGCCCATTTCACATTTCACATAATTTTTTCATGCATATTTAATATGAAACATTCATGAGTGCAGCTTTAAACACATCACAATTAAACAACTTGTCCAAATCATGAGCATCGCCATTTCTTGAAAAATGTATGCTACACTTGCATATGCCCCATAGCAGTTCAAAGACTGATGAGTATTCAAGCTTTGTCACACCAATATGTTTATGTTTAGTTTGTCAGAGGTTAGTGTAGGTCAGATTATTTCGTTTACATGACAGTTGTAATGATCGGAATGTTGCCTTAATCGGGTTACAATGAAAACATCAGCATGCACGTGAACAAACAGCACACTGTACACGGTGTGTATACAGAGGAGTGATGTGGTTCAATAAAGGTTCTGATGACAAGAGCAGCTGTTGCTCTGCTCTCTGACTCCCTGCGGCTTCTTACCCAGCAGGAGTCACACTGATCCCACATCAAAGGCCGCCCTGACTCACACACTTTAATCTACTGTACAGGATTCTTCAGCGTGACCTCTGCTCGGCTTGCTTTTATAACCTGCTGTATACATTATGCCTTCTCAAGCATTGTAATGGCTCTAATCGTTGTTTAAAACGAGACACAAGTGAACATGGAGGCCTGGGTCTGCTAAGTAGGCCACATCCCATTAACACAAACAGATTGAAGAAAAGAAGTGCTTTGCCCCAGTTCCCTCCTTATTTTTAGGTGCTCAGAATGCTCCTGCACCTATAGTTAATAGATTAAATCTTCAGGTTTAAGGAGTAATGCATTAGGATCTTACATGTTTAGTCAATCTCCCTCTGAAAGAAAATGGACACTTATCTTTAACAGAAATCAATCAATGTGACAAACTGTTGAAGAGACCAGATTACAGCTAAATAGGATTCAAGCAAAGTCGGAGAGAATTGAACCGATAATTGAAGGTTGAACCTTCAAACACAGCAGATTAATGGGATGAAAGCCGCTCACTTCTGGCCCAGACCTGCTGGACTGGCTTTATTGACGGCTTCCAGACATGCAATTCTTGGTTGGCAGCTGTGTACGATCCCCAGCACATTCAGTTCCCAGATGGGTGGGGACAGTCCCCTTTCCTCAGTTAACACTTTTGGTGTATGCAACAGTATGTACTACAGTATGTGTGCTACTGTGTACACCCTGCATATATTAACCAGTTTAACAAATCCTTGTTTTGGTCATGAGAATGATCAAAATATGGCAAATATCTTTTTTGGAAAAAGGTTTCAAGACAGAAGACATTAGCCATATTCTGATAATTCTACAATTTTCGCCCATCTGGACTTACATCTGGACTTAAATGGTATGTTAGTTACACAGCCCGCCGATGCCCGACGGACGCATCAATCAAATCGCCGACATTGCAAAATACTTACTTATAGGAAAGCCACTATACTGAGATAATCAATGGCTTGGAATAAAGTTGGGTCAATGTAAAAAAAAAAAGCTTCAATGTACTAAGTTACTTTTGCCATGTAGCATAGCTTGCTAAATTTCTCTCTCTTCTTGAGTCAAAAGTGTCCCCTATTCTAGCCATTACATTTTTTTTTTAAGTATATATTCACTGGCTTTTTTATGCCTTTAATGGATAGAGACAGTAGAGAGTGGAAACGGGAGACAGCGAGAAAGGGGGATGACATGCAGCAAAGGACCTCCAGGCCGGAATCAAACCCTGGTCCGCTACGGTGAGGACTGCAGCCATGTACATATGGCGGGAGCTCTACCAACTGAGCTAACCGCGCTCCCCTAGCCATTGCTTTTTTAACCAGGTAATGCACTAGCACGTTATGCGAAGTATTGTATGGGTAGCTGTATGCTGTATGCCTCGTGGTGACTTTTGTGACATGACCAATTTGCCCACAGGGACAAATAAAAAAAGCATCTATCTATTCAGAGCCTGACCAACTGTGAAATATGGTCACAATCTCCCCTTCTGTTCCTGAGTTCTGGTGTTGCATAATGGCTAAAGAAGTGTTTTTCCAGGACATTATGATGTCAAAGTGCATTTGACCTTTGACCTTTTGGGTAAAACATGTCATCACTTCATCGTTGTATCCCATTAACACCTGTGTGAAATGTTGTCATAATTACCGCATTCATTCTTGAGTTATGACCAAAAAGTGTTTGTCAATCAAATTATAGGTCACAGTGACCTTTGACCTTTTGGGTCAAAAATATCACCAATTCATTGTCCAACCAACTGTGACCCACTCAATCAATTGAGTTATCGCCAAAAACGTGTTTTGTGAGGTGACCTTGATCCTTGACAACCAACTTCTAATCAATTCCTTCTTGTGTCAAAAGTGGACGTTTGTGCCAAATTTGAAGAAATTCCCTCGGAGTTCACGAGAATGGGACGGACGGACAGATGGACGAATGGACAGCCTGATAACATAATGCCTCTGGCCATGTCTATCGTTGGTGCAGTGGCATAAAAAACACATGAAATTTCACTGGAAAATACACACATCTACTGTATATGTCCCCTGACTGGCAAATCTTTTTTGATAGCTTCCAAAAACGGAGTGTTTATTTGCACCTGGGTGAGAACAGTCACATGGCAAGTATTCGGCTAATTACATCTGGCCCAGAAAGCCTTTAGGTAGTCGGGTGACTGCCTAAATACTAAAACCTAATAGGCTACCTGATTTGTCTCCCAAGGGCCAATTTGAGGCAAGTGAGTTTGCAAATTTAAGTTCACATTGCCAATTCATTTACACACATAAAAAAACTATCTAAAAATACAAATGACAATGTTAGAAAGAGCTGAAATACACAAGGATTAATGGTAGTGGCCAGTCTATAGCTAGCCAAGAATATCCAACACCACAAAAGCACGTATTGTGTCAAAAAAACCAGCGCAAGTGTATTTTTCAGTCCACACACAAGGGAAACTGACCGTTTCTTGTACTGCGGCTGTTCTGCAATCAAACCAAACTTCCTTCTATTTGTTGTACATACCGGTGATACATTCCTGATGGCAGCAGAGGACATGTGGGGTCTTTCATATTGTTATATGCGTTTTTGAGGACTTTAGAGCTGAGAGTAACAACACCCTGCAATCGGTGCAATCTTCACCTGTTGACAAAGGGATGAAACCCAGCAAATAAATGAAAAAGTTAAAATGCTTTGGATAAAAGAGGACTAACATGTTGTCAATATTCTCTGATCTACTTCTGAAGAGTTTTCGTTAACAGTAGAGGTGCTGCTGAGCCTTTTTAACCATGACATCATTATTTTAGTTAAATCTCAACCTGTCATCAAACACAGTTCCAAGTATTTGTGCTTTATAAATAGCATTCCTTAAAACCTTACTAGTCATTTTTTTGCTAACAAAGGATTTTCTGTATTTTGCTTTATTCAGAGACGAACAATTCCTAAAACACATGAAACTGAACTGAAACATAAATTTAAAAAGTCACATGACTGGCAAAATGTTCTAATAGTTAAATTAATTAAAGATACAGTTTTGACATTGAATGGAAAAAGTTTTAACAAGTTATGTTAAAATAGTTATTCTTGCAAAACATTTCCCAAAATGCAACTCGATAGCATCTTTTGTTGATGAACAGTTAAAATGCCCATGACTTTCAAAACAATGCCCAGGTTGTAACACAGGCTTTCTTTTGAAAATGTTGTCATCTCCAAGCCCAGGCTAAGATAAAGTTGATGACATCATCATGGTTATTTTTTATCAGATTTGACGAAGCTCCTCCAGAGCCACTGAAGACATTTTACTACTGTTTTCACAAGTTGTGTAGCACTCCCCATGATAAGCAAACTAAACCTCGTGTGTAAAATCGGTGCCCCTTTAAATTTACATGAAACAATAGTTTTATTGTTTCGAGAATAACATTATGTGAGATTATCATTTTTCTTGGATGATTGCAAACACGATGTTATCTCAGTTTCATTCAGGTTAACATACAGTAGTTTATCATAAAGTAGATGGTGTCGATCTTGGCCAGACAACAATAAACCAGTCATATGTGCACTTTGTGGTCTTTGTGGACTTTTTGTCTTGGCAGATGACGACAGGTGACAAAGACAGTTACTTTGTTTCACCCTCATCTCCTTGAAGACTGTACCTATTGTACTTTATCTGTGCCCAGAGGTCAGAGGGGCCGGGTACCTGCTGCGACAGCAGCAAGATGTTTGCAGGGACAAAAACAGCAGCGGGTCATTTGTAAAGTGGCAGACAGCGGAACGATGGGATGGTGGATAAGAGACAGAAACCAGGGAGGGGACAACATTCTGCCTGGCGACAGAGGAGCAACACAGGACAACTTGTCCATTTATAAACAATGAACTCATGTAGATTGCTCGTGAATGGGCGTGCGTGCATGTGTGTTAAGCACCCCGTCCTTCGGGACTATTGATCTGAAACACCATCGTAATACAAGCAGGGAGCTCTATTGAAAGAACAAGGAGTTTTCAGTGTGATGTAACCTGCTTTTTAAACAGAGCGCTGCTATTTGTGATGCTAAAATCAGTAGATGAGATGTGTGCGCTCTATTTGGAAGAGGTGTATTTCTGTTCGTGTCATGCTCTGTTGAGGGAATGATTGTTAACGACACTCATTTTGTGTGCTGATTAAGAGAGGGCAAATAAAGGAAGACAAATAGCTGCAAATAGATTTGAAGTCAGCAGTCGCACTGCAAAACATCTCCATCCATCTTATCAAGTCATTTTGTGTGAGTATTAGCCACAGTTAGGAGAACTTGTTTCAAGTATATTGTTAATTGTTAATTCCTGCACAATAATCCAAAAAAATAACACTTTAAAGCTGCATTAATGCAGGTCATGGAATTTTAGCCAAGCAATGATTTCTTGGACATGTGTAAAATTGATCTTGTGCCTCATATTTGGTGTATTGAATACGAAGCCCTGACTGCTATGTTCTTTAAAGCATCAATAATTGATTTTTTTTTGGCAACTCGGGGGGAGTAGAACAAGGTGTAAACACAACAGTGACATATTCATGTATCACCTTTTTTGAACGTTTTCTACTTGGCTGTTTTCACTAAATTAATATCCACAGTGAAGCAGAGTTTTTCGACATTTGGAGAAATGCAGTTACTTGACAGAGACCGGCGGGCCACATTGACTCTTGGAACTTTTCACATCCTCTCACGCCACATGTCCATTTTCTCACGCAGTGAAAAAAAAAAAAGTTCAACTGATGTGAGACCAGCCTACGCCGGGATAGTGGAGCCACTCTCGCGCAGACAGTTTGTGACTAGAGTTACAGGTAGAGTTTTGCTATAGAAAATTTTCCAAATGAAGCGTGACCAACAACAGCAAAGTTTGATGAATTGACCTCTGTGTGTCATTGATTAATTGAGTCTTTACCATCTTAAAATTAAAAAGGTAAGTATGTATACATGGAGGTAAGAAGGATTATGTACCTATGAAAGCCATTATAGAAAATGGTATTCAAATTAATTAATTAATTCTTGACTTGGCTTTTCATCTATACATGCTTAATTGTGAATTTTTCTGTTAAACGTTAAAACAAAATTGGGGTTGAGGAATGATGACCCCGACCCCTACGGTGGGTAATGTCACAGAAGGCTTACTCTGCATCAACTCCACTGATCCCGAATCTCACGCCAAACTAAATTGTAAAGCTGGCAGCCCTGCGAGGTGCAGAGTGAACACAGCTTTATAACAGTAATTGGAGAAACATCGGGACAACGCGATATTAACGAGGAAACAGGGAGCTCTGCAGGCTGTACTTTGGTGCCATTAGCGTGGTTCATGTTGAGATGGGAGCACTTTGGAGAGCGCAACTATAAACTGATGGATGCACTCACAGCTCTGGATCCCGATGATCCAACGTTCCTGGATGTTTCCCAAGTGAAACATTTAATAGGGTTCATAACTGTGGACTCAGAATTCACAGTGGAAATACATCGCCTCCCACTCTATTAAAGAACTTGATTGTGAGTGTCTTATATGCAAAATTGTAACTGTGAATTTATTTGTGTCATATTGACGTTAATGCTCCATAACAGACAGTCGGTCAGATGTTGTGCACTGAATTGGTGTTCGTTATGCCAGTATTATGCTGCGGCTCACTGTGTATATTCACCCTGCTGCTTCTTTGATTTGTACTAGGGATGTTTTGTTTGTTTTAAGCTGGTCTATGCAGATACATATGTAGTAGGCCTAGATTTGATAGCGCAACTGTTGAGGTTGAAGAATGTTGGCAGCAGGAAGGCAGTGAAGGAGGACCCACATGCAGACAGTCAAACTGGGGAGCAGGCAGGTAAGCAGACAAAGTAGTCACCGCGTAACAATCCAGACAGGCAGACAGACAGAACCAACATCTCAGGCAGAAACGAAGGGGAGATACAACAATGATCAAACACAAGGACAGGGAAGCACAAAAACTAAATACACTCAGGGGAGGTGAACCAACGAGACACAGGTGAACTACATAGCACAGGTGAACATAATCAGTAAATCAGGAGGTAGGAAGTAAAACAGACAGACACAGGAGGGAACAGACCCAAAAAACACACTGACTGAACAATTATTTGACAATTTCAAAATAAGACAAGAACTCAAAACAATGAACATGCAGAACTCAGACAGATTACAACGACCAGGAACAGACAATAATCACAAAACACTCCACCAAACACCCCACACAACCCAAAACCATAACAGCAACTCGAAGTACAGATTCAATAATTCTGTCTGGGGTGTCGTATGGCGTACAGATTTTAAAGATCCTTGAGGCAAATTTGTGATTTGTGATATTGGGCTATATAAATAAAATTGACTTGACTTGCAGCTTTAAAGAAAATAAAACTGTACTTAAATGAAATAAAATGACTTGATAAGGAGATTTTTGCAGTGCACACTGTGAGTCCACATGTCCTGTGGCAGAGACAATAAAACTAACCTCAGCAATGTTCAATATACAACAGGCTGAAGGAGCCTGTAAGCACATATTCATCCTTTACTTTTACTCCTGCTTTGATGAGAAATCTTGTAATGTGACAGGGCTTGGGCATGATATTGGTTTCTAGGTAGCACCCTGAGCTGATATTGAATGTTGGGTAACAGTCAGTGTCATCTGCTGCTGATATGATAGAGGTTTCACTACCAAAGCAGACTGTAAACCCTGCAACGAAATTTCATTATCTTGGGCAATTCGTTCAATTTGACCACAATACAGCGGGGTCACTCTGCTTTAAAGAGGCTAACCCTAAAGCAGTTTCATCAGTCTGGATTTCAGAGGAGTGCTTCTGACCATGGGTTGAAGGCTGTTTTCGAGGCTTTTCAGCCTAGGCAAGAATAGCCCTGGCTAGAACTTCTGTGAAGAAACACCAGGTTTTTTTCTAATTAAGTCTTCTTATACTGTAGGTTGAAAAAATTACTGTACATTAGTGGCCCAAATTAACTGGCTTTTTGAGTGTTTTAGTGCTAAAATAAGCTTCAAAAAGTTATTTCACTTGAATATTAGGGGGCCTTGTCCCCTTCAGGTTGGTGGAGAGCTCCTGGCTCAAGTGGAGGAGTTTAAGTATCTTGGGGTCTTTTTCACAAGTGAAGGACGGACGGAGCGGGAGATCGACAGGCGGATCGGTGCATCCTCTGCAGCGATGCGGTCAATGTACCGGTCTGTCGTGGTAAAGAAAGAGCTGAGCTGCAAGGCGAAGCTCTCTATTTACCGGTCGATCTACGTTCCTACTCTCACCTATGGTCATGAGCTATGGGTCATGACCGAAAGGACAAGATCCCGGATACAAGCGGGCGAAATGAGTTTGCTCCGCAGGAGATAGGGTGAGGAGCTCGGTCACTCGGGAGGAGTAGAGCCGCTGCTCCTCCACACCGAGAGGAGTCAGCTGAGATGGCTCGGGCAGCTGTTCCGGATGCCTCCCGGACGCTTCCCTGGGGAGGTGTTCCGGGCATGTCCAACCAGGAGGAGGCCCCGGGGAAGACCTAGGACACGCTGGAGGGACTATGTCTCTTGGCTGGCCTGGGAACGCCTCGGTATTCCCCCGGAAGAGCTGGAGGAAGTGACCCGGCCCCGGATAAGCGGTAGAAGATGGATGGATGGATGGATTAGGGAGTCTACCTGGCAACCCAGCATGTTGATGTCTATGTTGGCAAAGAACGGTATGCAATCAACATGCTTTTCGTGCTCTTGCCTTTGGTCTCAACCTCAAGTAAAACCACATATTTCACTTGGCCGAGTTTTAGCTTTCGCTTGCTGCAGTTAAGTCCCTCTGGTGTTACAAAAGCCAACTGTGGAGTGACTCATGAATGGAGGTACGAAAGGATTAAAACACCACTCCTGCTGCGGTGACCGTGTCACTTCTCAAACATAGAGATGTGCTCTCACACACACCTGTACAGGCATGTAGTGGTGTTTAAGAAGTGGTGGTGAAGATTTGTGTCACTTGGTAGGGAGGATCAGCAGGTAGACTGCGAAAACAGTGTGTAGGCACTCGGCTTCAGAGAGAGAGCTGATGATTCTTGTTAGAAGCTACATAACTAAACCTAAGAACATGGAAAGGAATGATACAAAACATGAGCATGAATATCAATTAATAAAAAATGTTTATTTAATAATTTATTTCATTATGCAAAGGGTCCAAACCATGCAGACAGATGTTATATATATGTGTTTTAGGGATTTTTATATAATGAACATGAAAACATAAATCCCTTTCTTTGTTAATTCCTTTATCACATTCAAGATGTTTGAGTCATTTTTTAAGGAAAAGAACTGTGGTAGAATGCAATTTACTCAAGTACTGATGTACAAATTCGAGGTACTTGTACTTTTCTTGAGAATTTCCATTTTATGCAACTTTATACTTCGACTACACTACATCTCAGAGACAAATATAGTTCTTTTTACTACACTACATTTATTTGACAGCTATAGTTAGCGTTAGAGTTGCCTTGTAGTTTTCGTTGTCATTGGAAAAATGATTTATCACACAGAATCCAAATTGCGTACCCGCACACAAGGAATTTACAGGAATGGTCATTTCTAAATGCACTACATTTAAAGTGCTTTTTACAATTTGCCTCTTATTCATCCATTCACAGATGCACTTACACAGCAAGCTACCATGCAAGGCACTGCCCTAAACATTGAGAGCTACTCACCGTTCAGCTGTTCAGTATCTTGCACAAGGACACCTTCACAGGAGGAGCCACATCGAACTGCCAACCCTGCGATAAATGGGCAACCCTCTTTACCTACTCAGCTAACTGAGCTGACACAGAGAGACACATGCAACAAAAAAAAGAGCGATTGAGAGAGAAGTTCAAATCCTGCATGCTTTCGCACCTCTGCACATCACTTCGAATCACTCCATACAAGGCTGGACCGAGGAAACAACCAATCGAGGAAAGCAGGCAAATGCCCCAGTGCCCCAGACCTTGATGGGCCCAAAAGCCCCACGTTCACTGTGTGTCAGTTGCCTTTTGGTAATTTGATTACTTAAAAATTTGTTTGGGAATATGCATCTCGAAAGTACATCAACTGAGTCGTGAATTATTATGTAATTTTGTGCCCCAGTCTTCTGGATGGGCACTGTGTGAAAATCAGTAGGCTACAGTTGTTAGTTTGCTGAGTGTCGTTAATGGGAACACATTTTTGCCCTGGAGCCTGCAAACAGCTTAATGTGGCCATGACTGCGTATAACGTGGGCATGCTTGTTGGATTGTTGGTTTCAGAAAGTAACAAAAAGATCTTTGCCACAGCCCTCCAATTACGACATTGGAAGGGTGTGATAGGAAGGGGATTCAGATGTTGTGTGACGATCTGACAAGCACTTCGTTTGGAGAATATTGATGCCTTAAAAATCATGCATCCTGTCAGTTTTTCAGACCTAACAAACCATTATTATCATTGGTCTGGAAATATATTTTAAGCTGTAGGAGCCACTGCAGAGCTTCATGTTACCACCAAATGTCTCTGAATACAAGCACTTCCAGCTCAGAAGAGGTTGACCACTGCACACACAACCTTCATGTGGATAGGTGTACTTTACTGCTGTCTGTGCTGTGCTCAGGAACTATCTATTGAGCCTTTTAGGTTCATCATTTTACTGTTTGTATATGTCACTGAGCCTGCTGACCACTTTCATTATAATTAAGATGGAAAAGCAGATCCAAAGATCCAAATTTACATACAGTATTTTGAATTCATTACAAAGGCACTCTGCTTTTGCTAAGATAATGTAGTGTGAATTGTATGCTCTATTTTAGGTAACTACGTGATCAGCCTTGTTCCCACCTTTGGTGTTCCTCTACTCATGGTGAATTCACAACTGCTCGTCCATGATAGGAAAACACTCTCATTACCTCATGAAACTGACATAGAACCAGACAAGAGCATCTGTCACCTCGGCAGGCCGGTGGTCCACCAGCTACTGCAGCGAGACAGCCCAGACGAAACTTCCTGCTGCTGCAGACTGTCGGAGGGAGCGGCCTCTGCTGACTCAGAGTGTGGGGTAAAACGAGGCCAGACGTGTGACCGTGGCTGTCTCCCACACACCACACTCCTCCACAAACTTTAATTAAACCTGTCAGAGGAAATCCAATCTGTTGTTACCCAACAGTTACATAAGGTTCAGTTTAAAGGTAGCAAGGGGCAGTATGGAGACAAATTTAAACACAACTCTCATGAGGAAAATTAAAAAACATGTCTGCATTAGTTATAGTGCTATACTAAACCATACTATAAAATGTCTGCACACACAGGTTAGAAAGTGTTAATAAGCCAGGGGTGTAATGGTTACAGATTTTATTTCTAGCTCCTTACATTTTTGTTAAATGTTTTTTTTTTACATTGGATGGAGCCATGATAGCTGTTTCCCCGTTTCCAGTCTTTATGCTATGCTAGGCTAATCATGTTTTGACTCCAGTTCAGTGCTCCTTATTTCCATTTTATCCATAAGCATTAGCTCAAGTTTGAGAATTAAGTAAAATGACGATCTACTCCTTTAATTGTGCAGTTTTCACACAGACCCGAAGATTACATCCTTTCCTCACACACACACTTCTGCACTCTTACTGTGTTCCTTGATTAACAGAGCTCCTTAGCACCCGCTTCTCCAATTTCAGCAGTAAACTTAACAGTATGAATTAGAGGCGACTTTGACTGAGGGTAAAATAATATGCGAGCTGCCGCTGCCGAGCTCCTTGATCCCCCGAGCCAGTCAGACAGGAAGTGCTTTAATCAAGTCTTCCTGTACTGCTTCTTCTGTTTCGTCTAAGGGAGAGAAGGAGAGAGGGATGAGTAATGCATCCAGCAGCTGTTGCAGGAGGCTCATCATCTTGGCTGAACGAGAGAGCTTCAGCAACTTGTGCACAACTGCTGCTTTTGGTTTAGTCTGCGTTCACGCCACAAAGTGGCACAGCGAAATGAATTCGTACATCATCCGGAAATAGGTGGTGCTGAAAACGTAATGATGTAGTGACTACTTGGGGGGCTAGCTGGTGAGTTACACGCTAACATGCTAAATGCAAGCTAGCTCAGCAGCTAATTGGACACTAGGGTATGCGCCTCATTAGGCTTTAAACCAAACCATGTGCTTGTTAGATAACAATGTCTGAAACCCCCTAGCCCACCACCATTCTGACATTAGAAATGGGGCACTGCATCGAACACTTTTTAGCTATGCTAGCAGCATGGCTTTATGGATGGCAATGTCAATCGGTCCACCACGTTGGTCTAGCCAGACTCTTGGATTGATCGACAAAGTTTTTTACACACATTTATGGTTCCCTGACAATGAATCCTCCAGACTTTGGTGATCCCCTTACTTTTTGTCTGACACCACCATTTGGTTGACATTTGTGGGTTTTAGTGAAATGTCTCTATTGGATGGATTGCAATAAAAATTTGATATAGATAACCATGGTGTCCAGAGGATGAATCCTAATGACTTTGGCTGTAGTCTCTAAGTATTGTTGTACTTTTCGAAAAAGACACTCTCACAATCACATCCAGTTTGCAAAAAAAATGTTCATCATTGGCCAAAGATGGTGATTCCATTTAAATGAACTGATTTTGCTCCAATATTTCACTATTTTAACACTGTTGTAGTCTCTGAGTAAGAAGCCTGGTTA
Organism: Coreoperca whiteheadi; assembly: GCA_011952105.1. NCBI lineage: Eukaryota > Metazoa > Chordata > Actinopteri > Centrarchiformes > Sinipercidae > Coreoperca > Coreoperca whiteheadi. Next base: position 22,250,732 of record CM022484.1, read on the forward strand.
AAACCCCTAAAATAATGGAAAGAGACCATTTCTGAGAAAAACCGTGACATGGATTCCCCACAATTGTTCAGTTGTACTGGATCAGACGAAATGATGGAGACATGGTCAAATCTGGTCATAAGGGTCGACAAACACCCCACATGACTTTGCATGTGAGTTTTTGGCTTCCGTGTTTTGACTATCATGTCTTCCCACTGGGTCCTCATTATTTTTCATTTGGTTTGTATGCAGTTTTGTCTTCAACATCTTACCACGGTTGAACAACAAGCCCATTATCAGTAATACATCTGTACTCGTGGCAAGACAATCCGGACAAAGACACATTGTTGAGTAAGACATGAGCTCACTAACAGGCACATTTATCTCCAGGAACCGGTTTTCAGACACATGACACTCTGTTTCCTTAGAATATTACAGGGGCAGTTAAAGTATGCAGAAAGCAATTGCTTTTATAGCTTATAGACTTAAAACACTTGAAACTGGAAGGTTGCTGCTTCAATTACGGAGGTGAATGAGAGCCACATCCCCACAGCCCAAATCTTTCTGATGACGCAGAGCCCAGTTTTATACAAACAGTTGATATATAATTACATATTCAAACTATTACAAACAGCTACTTTCTCACATTCTCATACATATCAAGTTCTGTGGTGTGGTTCAGCATAGCCACTTAATGGCTTTTACATGATGCGAGTATAAGTCTATACATTTCTAAATATTTTAGCGTCTCAGTAGCAGTATCATTTCTGTGTCTTCACAACTATTGTCTGAGTAAGAAGATACTGTGGCTTCAAAGAGCCTTTGGCTATGACACACAGTTGCGGTGGTTGTTGCATTCTTATCCCATCAGCTCCACCCTGTTGCCAAGCACATATTAAGAATGTAGAGGCCCCTGGGAACAAAAACCCCCCACACAAGCATTACTGTATTTGGTTTTTAGCAACTAGGCTACTACAGCTGTAGCCAGTGTTGGTCAAGCTACTTGGAAACTGTAATGAGGTAAGCTACCAGTTACTCTACATTACATGAAGTTTCACTACACTGAAACTACCCCCAAGAGAAATGTAGCAAGCTAAGCTACAGCAACATGGCAAAAATAGCTAGTAGTAGAGCTATTTTTTTTACATTGAACCAACTTTATTCCAAGTCAATGCTATCTGTAAGCTGTGCTCTCTGCTCTCACTGCTCCAAAACTAACCACGCTTAATTTTATTCACTTTCTGCCAACAGACAGTAACATTTTTTTATCTAGCTAGTGGTTAGTTGACAAGTTGCTGGCTGGTGTTTGCAGAATGCACTGAATTGTGATAATTAACGTGGTTGTGTTAGCTTATTCGGAAATCACCTGAATATGTACACTCAAGCTCGCGTGACTGTATTCTGCTGCAGCAGAGACATCGTAGACATCAGCCCAAGGACTGGTGCGTGATGTTTAGACCGCAGCAGAAAGCTGCGCTGCGCTTTAGCTTCAGAAAAGTTTACTCGAAATGCTTGGGGAGATGCAACGCTAGCTTGTGAGGATCACTACATAATCAATAAAAGAGCGATACTACTGAAAAGCTATTTGATTCAGAAAACAGCGACGTTACCACCACGCTACTGAGAAACGTAGTCAAAGTAATAACGCTGCTACTTGTAGCCTCGCTGCTGCCCAACACCGCCTGTAGCTTATAGCTTGTAGGACTTACAATGACAGGCTACAGCATATGATCACAACCTGAAGGACAATATTGCCTGTAGATTTCACCTCCACCAAATCAGTTCTATGATTCAGATTCTTCCATCAATCACACGCACATGCACACACACACTGCTCTGCTTAGGTAGACCTATAGCAAATAATAATATAAGCCTTTGTAAAATGTTTTCCCAATCATACAGGATTTCCACCATATCACACATTCTGGCATAGAGACGCAATGAAACAATATGATACAATGATACAGTAGCCTAATGTGTTCCAAAAACAACCAATGTCAACTACTTCTCATTGTATAAACACAAGACCTTGGAGATAAGAATATATTCCTTAAATTAGGATAATCCATACTGTGTGAATAAGAGAAAGAGAGAGCACTCAGCTGCAAGCCACAAAAAGGGTTCAAGCCCAGATAAAACGTAGCTAAACATTTATTTACACGGAAATGGTGGTGCCTTGAACACTTTGTTGTGTACGCGAGCGCACTGCTTTTTTACTACGGCAGGGTTTATATACACGTTGCTGTGATTGGTTAACACCTCGGACACACCCACCAAACGAGCGAAAACGTGCCTCAATGTTCCACACCATTTAGAGAAAACATGTCGTTGAGCCCTGAGACCGTAGCCAAACGGTGCAAACCATTTTCGGATTGAACGTGTCCCAGCTGTTTCTACGTGCCTTCTGCTAGTGCTACATTCTTACGTGAGTGCTCTCATTGACAAAGGCCTCAACTTCAATCGCTATCCGACTTCCCGCAGATCACGATACTGCACAGCCAGCAAGCCAATATTTTTCTTATATGCAAATAAAGTAACTCTGCATTTATTGGTTCTTATTTCAACACGCATGCACACACACACACACACACACAGACACACACACGCCATTCATTTATTTGATTTGATTTTATAAAAGCAAAGACAGGATGAGGCCACAGTTAGTGGGGTTTTGGAGGCCCTTAGAGGTCAGAGGCCCCAGGGAACCGGCCCAATTGGCCTGATGGATAATCCATGCTTGCCTGTTGCCCAGATATTCATCAAGGAATACATTTTTACCCTAATTTAAGTCCTAAAAGTCATGTACAAAGATTTGATATAAGATCTTGCTGATAACTTACAAACATTAATTAGTTTATCTCTTTTTTATATTACTGAAGTTTTATGTACCTATGTGCCAACCTGTAATCTGTGATAAAACTGTTATCAGTCCAATTTAAGGGTCCTAAAACTCAGGAAGCGCGCCAAAAAAAGCATGTCATGGATTACCAACTCAAATTTGATTATTTAACCGTGCTAAAAAATGGTTCTAGGGATGGCAATGTCGGTTGGTCTACTACGTTGGTCTAGACCAAAATATCTCAACAACTATGGGATGGATTGCCATGAAATGCAAGGGGCGGCTGTGGCTTGGTGGCAGAGTGGTCGTCCACCAATCGGAAGGTCGGCGGATAGATCCCTGCTTCCCCCCGCCATGTGTCGACGTATCCTTGAGCAAGACACTGAGACCCAAAACTTGCTCCCGAAGCTGCGCCTTGGGTATGTGAGTACATAAGTTGGTTTGGATAAAAGCGTCTGCTAAATGACTAAATATAATGTAAATGAAATATCTGTACATCTACTTGATAGAATGGTGCAAAATTTTGTACACAAATTGGTGGTCCACAGATAAAGAATCCTAATGATTTTTCCTCTAGCACCATTATGGGGTTCATATTTGTGGTTTTAAGAGAAATATCTCGACAACTATTGGATGGATTGCCATGAAATTTGGTCCACACATTCACGCCCCCCAGATGATGAATTGTAATCACTTTGGTGATCCCTTCATTTCTCGTCTCACAGCATCATTAGGTCAAAATTTCAATTAGTCCACTACTGTGTTTATGACCAAATACCTGCAAAAATAATGACATTCCATTTAGCCTCAGCTGCACTTTGTGTTTAGTGTGAATTAGAAAATGTTATTATGCTAAAATGCTAAACTCAGATGGTGAACATGGTAAACATTATAGGCTACTTTCTTAGCATTAGCATGTTAGCATTGCCATTGTGATCATGTTAGCATTAGCATGTTAGCCTTTAGCTCAAAGGTGTGCCTATAAGTAAAGCCTCACAGAGCTGCTAGGATGGACTCTTAGTCTTGCTTTTTCTCTCTGTCATATGCTGACATCAACAGTTACCTTCAGCGTTTGACCCCTTCCTGACACACAGCAAAGATCATTAAAGTACAGAGGGAAAGACAGTTCAGCCTTGATATAGTCTGAGTGCACAGACATTAGAGGACTAATAGGTTTTGGGCCAGGACTGTGAGTCTGTGACTGTTCTGTTCTCCATGTGCAAAGGGAATGAAACAGACTGAGAGGTGTTTATCTTATCTAGTGATACAAAGGTTGTGGCCTTCTAATGTCTCGTCCTCTTTCTCTGTGTCTCAGTATTGTTATGTCTTCATGTCTTTCATATCAGTGTGAGTCACAACTGAACAACACACCTCGTCCTTCTTTTGTTCTTGCCCTGGGAAATATTAGCTCACCACACATTTATTTGAGAGTTTAGTGCAGTGAGCATATTGTTTGTCCTACCATCAGTGTAAAAGACCTTTAGTCGGATCTAGTTTTATCCAGTAAAGCTGTGTTATTATTTGTGCCTTTAGTTACATTATGAAAGTCACTTTTGAAGTATAATGATAATAGTGTCATGCGGTACAAGTGATTTTTCAAAACAAAGGAAAAATACTGGATTTTGTGTTTGTTTAGCTGATCGTATTTTGTTTGTTCAGGACCAGGATGGTAAGGGCACCAGGTTTGTCAGGGTTATGGTTCATATTGTGTTTGATATTGAAAGATAATATAACGTCCTTTCATAGAATTACTAAGTTTGATAGTGAGTTTGCGTAAGCTCTCAAGACTGCTATATTAGCTCAATGTACTACAATTCTACCGTGTTTCAGGTCAAGTCAAGCAAAGTCTGCCTTCTTCCACATGTACAGTACAGACATACAGAGAACCGAAATTGCGTTACTCTCTCAGACCCATGGTGCATACAAATAACACTAACAGTAGAGCTTAAAATCCAAATAGATACAGTTTACGATGTTTAATGATCAATTAACATGCCTAAGGTTACGTTGGCTTTGCTAGTCTGAAGAAATGCTGCACTGTGAAAGTGTGTATGTCAGTATTGTGATAAGGCACAGTAAATTAAGTATATTAAAGCTGCATTTCAAGTACTATTTGCACTTCTGTGTTTTATTTATTGGTATTGTAGCAAAAAGGTGAAAGACCTACATTTTTTCATTTTAAGTTAAATATGCTAAATATACCTGCAGTGTAGCACTCTATGCGAGATTTGGATTGAGTTAAAAAGTGAAAATTAACAATTAGTCTGAGGTTGTCGTTGAATATTATTGGAAGATATTTGGGTGGCTGTGGCTCGTTGGAAGAGCGGGTTGTCGGCGGTTAGATCCCGGCTTCCCCCAGCCATGTGTCGAAGCATCCTTGAGCAAGATACTGAACCCCAAATTGCTCCCGAAGCTCCGCCTTTGGTGTGAGTGTGTGTGAATGATTAGTTACTGTACTGATGGGCAGTTAGCTCCTGCCATCAGTGTATGAATGTGTGTGTCTGGGGTGAATGTGATATGTAGTGCAAAAGCGCTTTGAGTTGTTGGAAGACTAGAAAGGCGCTATACAAGTATAGTCCATTTACCATCATAAGTCTACAGAACAATATTCTGTTAGGTTATTAAAAGTTTTAAAAGTATTAAATGTTTTTAGTTTTAACCCTCATGGTGTGTTTATGGAGCCACAGAACCATATATTTTGTTAGCTCTGACTTTCAACTTTAATTTGAGGGCGTTTACCTCCACAGTGGGTGAAGTTTAGCACTTTCCGCAATTTTTGGGGATTAAATCAGAGACATTGTCAAATCAGCTTAAAATAAGTAATTATATGTAATATCTTTGCAGTTAATGACTGTCTAACAGACATCAGCAGACTCTTGGTATCTTCCCTGGTAATGCTCTTTCAGGCCTGTGCTGCTGCCATCCATGATTCTTACTTTTTTTTTTTTACTTCAATCTGGTTTACAACAGGTGACATACATGATGAGGTGGATTCAGGTCAGTAATATTAATACTAATATATACAATTAATAACATTTCATTTTTTTGGCTTTAAAAATTGGTTCCCCCTTCTGTACGTTTAATTCAATTCAATTCAATTCAATTTTATTTATATAGCCCTCTCCCAGGACGGACAGACATGTAATAGATGTCATAAGTACAGAATAGATTTATAGCATCAAAACTATAACATATACAGCCATGATGGCAAAATTGTTGTATATATATATATA
>CM022484.1:22256837-22326483 GCA_011952105.1 Coreoperca whiteheadi
TATATATATATATTATTATGTTAGAAATGTTTAGGTGGTAAAACATAAGGGAAAATTTTGGGACCAGACGGACAACCGAGCAGCTCCAGGTGGAGCCCAACAAGCAGGACCAAGCCACTCGTCCCCTGCACCATAGACACAGCAACACTGCCCCAGCAGGTCGCCATAGTCACCGATCCAGATACATCTCCGGACACTGAAATACCTGCTGAAAGTGACACTAAGAAAGAAGAGACGGACGACAAAGCACAGAACTCCGGGAGAGGGAAGAAGTCAAGTTAGTGACATACATATATGGCATGAGAATGCATACGGATGGAGAGGAGGACAGAGGTGAAGAGAGAGAGGTGCATCATGGGAAGTCCCCCGACAGTCTAGGCCTATAGCAGCATAACTAAGGGATGGTTCAGGACTCTCCTGAGCCAGCCCTAAATATAAGCTTTATCAAAGAGGAAAGTCTTTAGCCTACTCTTAAATGTGGAGATGGTGTCTGCCTACCGAACCCGAACTGGGATCTGATTCCACAGAAGAGGAGCTTGATAGCTAAAGGCTCTGGCTCCCATTCTACTTTTGGAGACTCTAGGAACCACAAGAAACCCTGCATTCTGAGAGCGCAGTGTTCTAGTGGGGTAATACGGTACTATGAGCTCTGTAAGATACGACAGTGCCTGACCATTAAGAGCTTTGTAGGTGAGGAGAAGGATTTGCATTGTCTTAACCCTGTCTTAATGTTCTGTAAGACCCAAAACAATAAACTTTTTTGTCCACTGCAGATTCCAAAATCTACGAGCCACTTTCTTAACATTGTTCTGTCGATATGCACTACCTATCTACCTAGCTTCCTAGTGTTTTTTGGACTTTCTTTCAAATCCTGTATTCCCACAGGTAGTGCATGAAATGCTTATGATAGTCAGATGAGCATGACTAGTATTTCAGTGTCTGTAGAGCCCATTTCAGATTAGTTTTAGTCTTTTCTCTCTCTCTTTTAGTATAGTTTTAGCCTTAGTCATTTAAAAAAATGTATATTAGTTTTAGTGCATTTGAGTCAATTTGATTACTGTTACTTTTAGTGTAAAGATATTTTAGTCTAGTTTTTAGTCTTATTCATGCTGTCACACAGTATCCAGTATGCAGTATGTGCATGCACACACACACACACACACACACACACACACACGTCGGAATAGCATTAATTTACCATTTCTGTCTGTACTTATATCTATATTAATTACTGATATTACAGTATCTTCTCATTTCTTAATTTCCTGTGTTTAAAAGTTTTATTTAAATAAATAAATAGACCTTTCACAAACAAACAAAAGCACGGTTTACTCATCAAACAGTTGGTTTGAACTAAGGTCCAGCCTCTAAACCGGCAGATAGCCAATGATGGTTTAAGATAATGGGATGGCAACTGGGGTGGCCAATCAAACTCCATTATCCATGTCACTCTTTAATACCAGAGACCCACTATTTGCAAAACAGTCGTCGTTACTAACTCTGGATGTAGCTGCTTAGCCACTTACTATCATTCTTACTTACTGGTATAGTGCTCTCCCCTGCTGAGCAACAACTAACAAAGCCCATCTAACTAATAGGTAGAAACACAGGCAACTTCGAAATGTTACAGCGGCACATCAATGATTGCAACTTCTCTTTTTCTTTTTAAATCGTAACATTTGGAGAATGATGAGTATTGCAACCTCTCATGTAATAAAAGTCAACAGAGAGGGACAGATAACACTCCAACGATGCAACGATGGATGGAGGAGAAGAAGGAAAAAAAACAACAGAAAAATCAAAGGAAATGTAGTGTTAACAGAAAGAAAGAAGTTTGTCCGAGAAGTTGCACCTTCTGTGAAATATGACTGTTACGAGCTGTGGGGCTCATTGTTTTGTAACACTCCCACCCCGGTTTTTATTTTGGGGGTGGATTTGGTCTATGGAGAATGAACATGTGTTCAACGATGTGTGTATTTAGTCACTTGTTCCTTAAAATACTATTTTCATGGTTTGTCCCAGCTGTTTGGTTGCCATTTCTTGTTTAATTTTTGGTTGTACTGTAGCTGAATCTTAGTCCATAAATCAGTCAATTATTTTTTCCATCCATGAAACAGTAGTGTTAGCTAATGCAACCGCAGGGGGGCACAAGCCAGTGTCTTCATGTGCCAGTCCCAAGTCTGGATAAATGCAGAGGGTTGTGTCAAGAAGGGCATCCGACGTAAAACACATGCCAAACTAAAAATGCGAATCATGACAATGACTTCCATATCGCATCGGTCGGGGCCCGGGTTAACAACGACCGCCACCGGTGCTGTTGACCTACAGGGTACCGGTGGAAATTGGACTACTGTTGGTCGAAGACGAAAAAGGAGAGGAGGAAGGTGTGTTCGTAGGTAGAGAGAGAATAGGAAAGCTAAGAATGTAGGACTGACAGTAGGGACTTTGAACATTGGGACTATGACAGGGAAGGCTAGAGAGTTGATTGACATGATGCAGAGAAGGAAGGTGGACATACTGTGTGTCCAGGAGACCAGGTGGAAAGGTAGCAAGGCTAGAAGCTTAGGAGCAGGGTTCAAGTTGTTCTACCATGGGTCGGATAGGAAGAGAAACGGAGTAGGAGTTATCCTGAAAGAGGAGTTTGTGAGGAATGTTCTTGAGGTGAAAAGAGTGTCAGACAGGTTGATGAGCCTGAAGCTGGAAATTGAAGGGGTGATGTTCAATGTTGTGAGTGGTTATGCCCCACAGGTAGGATGTGAGTTAGAAGAGAAGGAGAAATTCTGGAGTGAGTTAGATGAAGCGATGCAGAGCATCCCCAGAGGTGAGAGAGTGGTGATTGGTGCAGATTTCAACGGGCATGTAGGTGAAGGGAACAGAGGTGATGAGAATGTGATGGGCAGGTTTGGTCTTCAGGAGAGGAACGCAGAAGGACAGATGGTGGTAGACTTTGCAAAGAGGATGGAAATGGCTGTAGTGAACACTTCCTTCCAGAAGAGGCAGGAACATAGGGTGACATATAAGAGCGGAGGGAGAAGCACTCAGGTGGACTACATCTTGTGTAGACGTTGGAATCTGAAAGAGACCAGTGAATGTAAAGTAGTGGTAGGGGAGAGTGTAGCCAGACAACACAGGATGCTAGTGTGTAAAATGACTCTGGTGGTGAGGAATATGAAGAGGACAAAGGCAGAGCAGTGGACGAAGTGGTGGAAGTTGAAAAAGGAAGAATGTTGTTTAGTTTTCAGGGAGGAGCTGAGACGGACTCTGGGTGGTCAGGAAGTGCTCCCAGATGACTGGACCACTACAGCTAATGTGATCAGGGAGACAGGTAGGAGGGTACTCGGTGTGTCATCTGGAAAGAGGAAAGTGGACAAGGAGACTTGGTGGTGGAACCAGGAAGTTCAGGAGTGTATACAGAGAAAGAGGTTAGCAAAAAAGAAGTGGGACACTGAGAGGACTGAAGAGAGTAGACAGGAGTACAGGGAGATGCAGCGTAAGGTGAAGGTAGAGGTGGCAAAGGCCAAACAAAGAGCATATGAGGACTTGTATGCTAGGTTGGACATTAAAGAGGGAGAGGTGGATTTGTACAGGTTGGCCAGACAAAGAGATAGAGATGGGAAGGATGTGCAACAGGTTAGGGTGATTAAAGATAAGGATGGAAATGTATTGACAGGTACTTTGAAGAGTTGATGAATGAGGAAAATTAAAGGGAAGAGTAGAAGAGGTGACTGGTGTGGAGCAGGAAGTAGCAAAGATTAGCAAGAGTGAAGTGAGGAGGACGTTGAAGAGGATGAAGAGTGGAAAGGCAGTTGGTCCTGATGACATACCTGTGGAGGTATGGAAGTGTCTAGGAGAGGTGGCAGTTGAGTTTCTGACTAGTTTGTTTAACAAGATCTTGGAGAGTGAGAGGATGCCCGAGGAATGGAGGAGAAGTGTACTGGTGCCAATTTTCAAGAACAAGGGAGATGTGCAGAGCTGTGGCAACTACAGAGGAATAAAGCTGATGAGTCATACAATGAAGTTGTGGGAAAAAGTAGTGGAAGCTAGGCTAAGGGCAGAGGTGAGCATTTGTGAGCAGCAATATGGTTTCATTCCTAGAAAGAGCACAACAGATGCAGTGTTTGCTTTGAGGATGCTGATGGAGAAGTACAGAGAAGGTCATAAGGAGTTGCATTGTGTCTTTGTAGATTTAGAGAAAGCGTATGACAGGGTGCCGAGAGAGGAGCTGTGGTATTGCATGAGGAAGTCTGGAGCGGCAGAGAAGTATGTTAGAGCGGTGCAGGACATGTATGAGAGCTGTAAGACTGTGGTGAGGTGTGCTGTAGGTGTGACAGAGGAGTTCAAGGTGGAGGTGGGTCTGCATCAAGGATCGGCTCTGAGCCCCTTCTTGTTTGCTCTGGTGATGGACAGGCTGACAGATGAGGTTAGACAGGAATCTCCATGGACTATGATGTTTGCGGATGACATTGTGATTTGTAGTGAGAGCAGGGAACAGGTGGAGGAGAATCTAGAGAGATGGAGGTCTGCTCTGGAAAACAGAGGAATGAAGCTTAGCCGCAGTAAGACAGAATACATGTGTGTCAATGAGAGGGACCCAGGTGGAACGCTGAGGTTACAGGGAGCAGAGGTGAAGAAGGTGCAGGACTTTAAGTACTTAGGGTCAACGGTTCAGAGCAATGGAGACTGTGGAAAAGAGGTGAAGAGGCGAGTGCAAGCAGGTTGGAACGGGTGGAGAAAAGTGTCAGGTGTGTTGTGTGATAAAAGAGTATCAGCAAGAATGAAAGGAAAGGTGTTCAAGACGGTGGTGAGACCAGCGATGTTGTACAGCTTAGAGACAGTGGCACTGAAGAAAAGACAAGAGGCAGAGCTGGAGGTGGCAGAGCTTAAGATGTTGAGGTTCTCTTTGGGAGTGACGAGGATGGACAGGATCAGGAACGAGTACATCAGAGGGACAGCTCATGTTAGATGTTTCGGCGATAAAGCCAGAGAGGCCAGATTGAGGTGGTTTGGACATGTTCAGAGGAGAGACTGTGAATATATTGGTAGAAGGATGCTGAGGTTGAAGCTGCCAGGCAGGAGGTCTAGAGGAAGACCAAAGAGGAGATTTATGGATGTAGTGAGAGAGGACATGAAGTTAATTGGTGTAAGTAAAGAGGATGCAGAGGACAGGGTTAGATGGAGGCGCATGATTCACTGTGGCGACCCCTGAAAGGGAGCAGCCCAAAGGAAAAGAAGAAGAAACAGTAGTGTTAGCTATGATGCTGCTTATTAGTACAACAGGTTAAGCAGCTAATTTAACTTATGAATAACTGAGTTTTGGGCAGCAGAGGATAGGTTTTACCAATCTGGACCATACGATATGTGATTCAGCAGATGCATGCACGTTGTTGAAAATATTGCATAAATACAGTAAGTCATTTGTCAATTAGTATGTCTTTTACATTATCATTTAACAGTTGGCAATTAAGACTTGCAGAACAGACATTTATTTATGTGATATGATGTGGATTATATGTTTTAGCAATGCTGCAATGTTGTCTGGGTTGCTATCTGAAGCTACCTGGTTGGATCCCTTTACTGTCATGGTAAAAGCCAGAAATCTGAAAATTCAACTTCAGTTAGCAATGTAAACCTGCAAGGAAACTGGGCAGAGTCAGTTTACCAGTCATTCTCTTTTTTAAGTATTAAGTATCTGTGTTATAAATGCAGAATGTCACATGGTCTACACTAAAAAGACAATTGGCTCATCTTGAGCCAAAGATACTAGGTAAGACTTACACAACATTGAGGGGTGATAAAGTTGAGCAGCAGACACCATATCTCTGTTGAAATGGTTGGAGCTGAGTCACATATTGTCACAACCTGTCCAGGAGTGACACAATATCCTATCCCACATTACCACCAACATATCAGCATTCAGTCTTTATCAGCTCAACAATAGCCCTACATTCTCCCTCCTTATCCTGAGAGGTATGTCTGCCACCCCTGCAGGGCTGAACCAACCTGCTCCTGCTGTGGTTCCCATTGCTATGGATAAAGCTGGTAAAGCGATTTTTTTCTCATGGCGTTCATATCTACGCCACAGAGAATTAGTTTACAGCGACCTACCACTGCAACTTGGCTGCAGTGTCTTGCTGATCTGCTGCACCGATCAATCATGGCTAGATTGCTGGCACTTAATTCAGAACAAAACTCATGAATGGAGGAGGTCATAGGAAAAAGTAGAGCAACAGCTACATTTCAGGGGAAGATAGAGAATACTTGACATGACAAAAAGAAAATCTGATACCCAAACTAGCTCCTGTAGATGAAGGCAGTGCACTTGGCTAATGTTTCAAGGAAAAGTACACTCTAAGGGCTCGATCAGACAGAGCACTTTTTGCAGGTTGTAAAACACCGCACGGCCATTTTTGATGAAGCCTGCAATTTAAAAGAAAAAAGAGCAACAATCCTAACCGTGATTTTGATGTGAAGTAAACTCACAAATCTGATACGATTCTGCTCTGCCTGAGTAGAAGTTTTTACACCTTCAGGCTTTCAGAGCTCTCCTGCAAAAACCCGAGGCACTCCGGGTGTCTAAAACACGAGACTCCCAGGGTGCATGAGGAGTGCGCAAAACGCCTACTGCCTAAAGAAAATAAGTGGAAAAAAGCGCGTCCTGTCTGATTAGGGCCTAACACTGTTAATAAGACAGCCACTGGTGATGTACCGTGTATTTCACTGTTTACTCTAACCAATAACTCTAATAGAATATGGCATATTATTGATGTTTCCACAGTTTCAAGGTGTATTTAAAAAAATCTGTGTTCATCAACCTTTATAACATCTTCTGATTTTCTGGGGGGTTTTCACCTCAGCAAAAGTGAAACTTTTTTCTTTTACTTTTTCACACATTTATAATGCACAAACTGAAAATGCACAAACAAATGTAATGTATAACGTACAGGTGTATTTAAATCTAACTACCAGTTCTTATTATTTTAACGTGAGTATGGACGTCCTGCAATGCTAAATTGTCACCTTTTGCAAATAATCTCACATGTTCAGCTTGGTAAATGTGCCTCTTCTGACTCTGAACTGCAGAGCTGCTGACTAAATCACAAACTGATGATGTAAATCTTTGAGAGTCTCCAGCACAGATTTGTCCTTTAGAAGAGGGGGGCCCTTTTTTCCACAACCCTTTCTCTAAAACATAATCAGTGCAAGACAAGCCAATTTTCATCTCATGCTGCTGGAAACATAGAGGAAATGAACAATGACTACCTTTTAATAATTACATGTAATAACATCAGCCATGACTTCATCTAATGACCATTTAATGAAAAAAAGTGCGTGTATCTAAGCAATCTGCAAGCAGAGAAATGAAAATCTTAACCTTTCATTGCTGTTTTCCTTTTCTGATTTAATGAGAATTCTCCAGGCTCCTATGAAAATAGTTTACCCCCACTGGACATTTATTAATGAGTCCATTCTGGTCTTTTGGTTAGACGAGAGGTCACTGTCATTAGACTGATGACAACCTCGCAGTGTGCTCATTTCTTCTGCAATGTTTCCGTTGTTTTACGAAGTTGGCTCAATTGCATCAGATCTCTTGACTAAACCTGCATTATGTTATCCAGGTAATTGCTCATGACATTTTAGACCAAGGGGATGGATGTTGACATGTAGAGATTGTGTATCTGATTCAGCTACTTATGTGGGTATGCAATGTACATGTATGCCTTGTAAAAACAACAGGGATGCTGTTAGAATTACAGTACCAGGGCTTCAATTTGTATGAATTTGTATGGCCAGACTATGGAATAGGTTAATTGATATGGAATAGAATAGACAAGCCAAGATAATATTTAAATGGGATGATAACAAAATGAGCCTTGGATAAGGGTTGATATCATATCTCTAAGAGAGAAGGTGTTTCATAAGGTTAAATGACCAAGCAGGTGAGTTTGGTACTTTATGAATTTTTTCCCAAAAATATGTTGCCCTTTGTATTGGAAATTGTATGATTATGTCTGTGAGTGAGCTGATAGATATAAATGAGGCACAACGACTGGGATAGTTGTTTTAAAAAGAGACCTTCAAACCGGCAAGTTATTTTGTGATTGCATTGTTCAGGAAAAAAAGTCTGGATTGAAAACAGGTGATCTTTGTCTGCTAGACTGTGGAACAATCCTCCTTACATCACTTTGGGCTATCAGCTGTCAATCATGTCTTTAAACGAAAGGTGATCTTTGTCTGCTAGACTGTGGAACAATCCTCCTGAGGAGCTTACAACATCTTGGACTATCAGCTGACAGTCATTTCTTCGAACTCACTTATCATTGTGAGTACAGTAGTAGCAGCACAATAATGGTTAAGCTATACCATCCAAAGTGACCACACTTTTGTGATGCAGTTGATTGTATAGCTGACAGAGGCTTTGATATATATTGAGAAATTGATAGTTACTGATTAGGAAACATGCAGCACTAAAAAAGAATTGTAAACATCTGTGTGATATAATTTGTAACAGTCTGAGTGGATAATTGTTGGAATTCATCCATTATTCATTAATTTCAGGTCCTTTAAGTCAAATTCTTCTCCCTTCTGTTTTGAATTTTGGATACATCTGGTGCACCACGGGAGACCTTCCAAGCTAATCTCAGGCTTTTTATCTTTCTCCTGGTACTTACCTCGTCACCTGCTCTGTCACTTCAGAGAGGCAGAGGACTAGGTGAGCCTGTTGGGAGACAAAGGAAACATTGTTCGAACCTGTCCCAGAAACATCCTGTGACACAAACAGAGGCTTGCTGGCCAACAGACTTCAGAGAGTCTCAAATCTAAGAGGCAAGATGGGCCAGGTGTGGAGTCAGTGCAGGGTTGGTGAGTTCACCTCACACATGCTTTGAACTTCTCTGTGATGTCATCTTCTGGAGCAACAGCAGCAAACAAAAAGCTGGTTGGGGATTTGAACATGTACAATACCAGGGGCAGATCTAGGATTTTTCTAAATCAGGGGGCACAAAGGGGCCATACTTTATACAGCATGGCCTGGTATTATGCAAAAATGTGAGTATTAGACATAAGAAATTATTATCATTCTGCTGACTTTTAATGCATGTAAATAACCACAAATCCTACCTAACAGCAAATCAACATTGTCTTTGAAAAGGCGAACACAACATTCATGCACCAGACAACAGTGTTATTTACTGGGAAGTACAAATCCCCCCAATCCCTACACCTATGGTGTAGACTCTTCTCACATTTTTGCCCTCTTGAAGGCTTCATTTCACAGAACGTTGTCCATCCATATTTATTATAGTCTGTGGACATAACACACAGGGCTGAACAAAGCAATTTCATTTTATTGTATTGTACATTTCAGTACAATACACACATACTGCTTATACACACACAAGATCACAACTCTGAATTTGAGCAACTTTCAAAATTCAGCCAATGAATTGCTCTGAAGAATACAGGGGGCAATTCAGGGGCCAATCAAATTTCAGGGGCCAATCAAATTTTTGCACTGGCCAATACCACTGGAACATTTCCCTCAGCCACAGATGTTCTGCTAGACAGAAAGTATTTCATTTCAGATATGTGGTACAGTAAATAATTTGACATTATTTACTTCACACAAACATTAACATAAACCCTCCTACACCTGGATGAATGAACACAACGTTCATTGAGTCTTTGATTCCTATTTTTCGACAGCTTCCCCCTCAATTACCCACCACATTTTTGCGGTTATTCAAGTTAATACAGAGATTTGTTGTGAGCAGTTTCATGTAGGAACTTATTTCTTTCTACCTATAGTTCCTACATGAAACTGCTCACACCAACACAATCTGGATAGATAAATGGAACGACAGGTAAGAGGAAAAATATGTATAATTGATTTTGGGTGAACTGTCCCTTTATCATACAAACACATATACTGTACAGTATATTGCAAAGCATATAAAGTACTCCCATGCAAAGTACAAATCAACAGTGGAACAGGAACCATCCAACATTTATTTACAAATGACGCTTTAAAGATTGATTATGTCAAACAGTGTTACTACTTGTATCATAGACAAGAATCCCAATAAAAACATATATACTGTGATCACGAAAATGCTCTGAATAGCTCTCAGGCATGTGATTGGCAAAAAGGACAAAAAAGCAGGAAAATATACAGAGCGCAGAGCATGGCGTGGTGCTCTGAAGGGGTCGTGGGGTTTTGGGGTCCTCCCCCAAGAAAAATGTATGTTATTTGACTAAAATAACAGGCATTTTCACATAATGTTTGACAATTATCATAATAATGTTTATTTTAAAAACGATTTGCTCATCCTCTCAAAGTCAGGGTGAAGCCACTAACTGGCTGTGGGGGTCGGTATCATTACCATTGCATCTTTAGCTTACCGCCTGGTTCTTTCGCAATACTCTTACCGGTTCTTGTTCATTACTAAAGAAATGGGTGAGCTGCCGTCTCAGCCACTAATGGCGCTTTTCCATTACACAGTACCAGCTCGCCTCAGCTCGACTCGATTCGGTTTGGTTTTCCACTGTGTGAAAGTTGTACTTTTTTTCGTACCACCTCCGGCGAGGTTCCAAGCGAGCTGAGGCAAGCAGAGGCGATACTAAAATGTCACATGAAAGCACGGCAGACTGCTGATTGATCAGAGAGAATTGTCACTATTCACTGCGTCATCATTGCAAGCGCCAGACGGAGTATCCCCGCCATTTCTAAATAGTTTGGCCAGAGATTGCGTGATATGCCGATTACTATTACGGCAACTCCGAAGAATATGCCGCGGTCAAACGAAACAACGTTTGTCTTCTTGCTGTGAG
Organism: Coreoperca whiteheadi; assembly: GCA_011952105.1. NCBI lineage: Eukaryota > Metazoa > Chordata > Actinopteri > Centrarchiformes > Sinipercidae > Coreoperca > Coreoperca whiteheadi. Next base: position 22,267,665 of record CM022484.1, read on the forward strand.
AAACAGCCACGTCCCGACGATCAAAAACAGCACACAGTCGATTTCCTCCATTGTCCCATGTGTGTGGGTAGCGGCTGTGTGTGGCGGCAGTTTCCTCCGGGCGTCGCTATGACGACCAGGTACTTTCTGCAATGGAAAACGGAGCGAAAAGCGAGCCGAGGCGAGGCGAGTCGAGTCGAGTTGAGCTGGCGCCATAAGTTTACAAGAATTTGCTAAATTTTAAGATGGATAAATGTGGAAAGATCACATCCCAAGCTCTATATCCCCTTGAGGACTGCCATTTGTTACCTCCACCAGTGCATAAGAGCACACATTGAATATGTTCACTGGGTCCGAGGTCATTGTCGTTTGTGTTCGCATACGTCCATGAACCATGTTTGTGCCCTTAGTCTTGTTATTTAGTAAGTAACCAAATATGGAGTAGTAAAGTAAATAGTAAAGTCACTTCGGTTTTCATTTAGTTTTGCTTTTATGCTTGCCCCTCTCTTTCACTCACTTTTTTCTTTCTCTAACTTATTTTCTAATGAGGTAGTGAGGCTTTTATTCATGTTTTAGGCGGGTAAATATAGAAAGACCACACCCGAACCAAAACTTGTGCCATATTTTCCGTTAAATAGGAATGTATAGTAAATTGGCCCTAAAGGTGTGTTCAGATTGTTCACCTTTATTTGCACAAATTTTACTGCTGGAAAGGCTTTGCTGAATGCTCATTCATCTTAATGCAGGGTCCTTTACAGATGTTCGCTGTGGCTTGCTAGCAAGGTACACACCGACAGTGTGAGTGGAGTGTGTTTGTGTGACAGCAAAGGCCCTGACTGATCTCAGCAAGATAATGACTTGATCTTTTTATTTAAATTACAAAAAGCCCTGCAAAGGAAAACTGAAATAAAACATCAGCCTGGAAGTATTGTACAGCAGGTTAGGCTAAATGCAGTCAAACCTGAGTACAGATACTATAGACATCCTTGTTTTCATAATCTAACAGTCACCATTATCATATTTGTGTGAAAGGCTTTAAGAAATCTGATATCTTTGCTTGTGGCTCAGCTTTTTGATGTGGCAGCACCTATTATGAGCATGGCTTAGTGTTTTAAAAGTTACATAACTGTTTTGCTGGTGAATTATTGTTGATGTGTTTCATTCAGTGCTGTCTCTGTAACTGGGAGGATAAGAAAGTCCGGCTTTGTGTCTGTGTATCACCGCAGGCGAGACGTGTGTTTGTTGGCAGGAATCTGCTTCTGCTGCGTTGGCAGCCATCTCACACAAAGGCGTTTTCTAGTGTGAAACAGAGCGAGGGAGTGAAGGTGTGAGTAATCCAGCACCAGGGTGAGTAATGGCTTGAATAATACGGCATGTTCCCTGAGGTGGTGGAGGAGGACCAGGTGGCTCTCAGGAGCCTGACACGCAACAGACTGAAGGAGAGCGCTCGACTCAGGTGAGGTCAGACTGTTGGAGTCAACTGTGACCGTGCCGACATCCAGGGTGGCTGCTTCCCAACACCATACTGAGACATCTCCAAGCATTTCTAATCTGGAGAAATTTGGTTTGGTTCATTAGAGCAAGTCGCTATTATCTCTCTCCGAGATAATAGCTCAAATAATAAATCAGCTGGGAGAAATCAGATGCTGCAATGAATGAATGCTCAGAAAACTGAGATTAACTGACAAGTCTGTAATGTGCTGTCTGACCTAAAATATCACATTCCATATGCTTTTTCTTTGTTTATGTTATGAAACAGATCCTTTGCAAATGTGAGCAAAAATGGGTCAGTTTCACTCAGCTAAATGAATGTAGCAAAAGTAAATGTGTCCACTCAGGGAAAATAAAACACACTATGGGTGTGACTGAGGCAGAAAGTTCTCAGAGCAGAGACTTGTCAACCGCACACTGAACCACTGACCGACATGACTGATGATCTTTGTTTTGCTTCTTCCACACCACTAAGACCAAAACCAACTGTCTCTCTTTCTCACACACACACACACACAACACACACATTAATGTGATGACAGTAGAAGAAGCAACCACATGTTTATATGTGGCCAGTAGGTCACAGTCTGGATGTTAAGATCAGTGTGGTTACTGATAGAGGTAGCTATCTATATTCCTACAGACATTTGTGGAATCTCCGTTTTGACTTATAAGTCAGTCATTCAGTAACAAAAAAAAAATAATAACGGAGATCACAAAGACCTTTCTGAATTAGAATTATGTAATAATTAAAAAATGCATTTATGAAGAAAATACTTCATACACACACTCACATTAATAAATTGGAAAACCTGCCATGATGTGTCTTGACAAATAGCTGCTTGCACATGCACACATAGCTGCTTGCTTTGACTAAAATATTGTCCAACTTTCCCCTTCACTTTCCCACATTCGCACCCTGTGGCCTGATGTTTAGGTGTTATGAAACCAATCTTTCTGCATCTGTGTCAGTTTCAGACAGATTTTACGAGCACAGGTGATTTAGGTCTCCAGGTCAGGGACTAACCGTTAGTTTGGACATTTACAAGTGTTTACTCAAGAACACTTCAGCAAGCCTTGGTTATCTGTTGGAAGAATGTTTTTACTACCAGGCCACCCTGATGTCCAACTATACTCAGTTTAAGCTTACATAGTTCTTTTTTTAATTTAGTTGCCGTCTCGCTGTGGTTTAAAGCAACTTCTCCTTGTTCTATTAAAAAAGAGGGCAAACAGAGGTGATGCAAGGCTGTATAAATGTTTTAGTGTTATGTAAATTCTGGTTATGAAATATAATTACTCCCACTTTGTGCGTTTCTTCAGTCCACACCCTGAGTAGTGAATTAAAATGTCATTTCCCGATGGCTCAGCTGACTGGCATGAGAGAATGCTGATGGAATAAATTACAACTGACTTTAAAGGTGGAGCTGCTCTCTGACAAGAGAAGCAGGTTTCGTGAGACAAAGCGTCAGCTGTCATTTACCAATCATTGTAATCACAAGTGACTGAATGACAGCTAGTATTTTACATCTGCATTTCAGGCATGGAGCCATAGCTCAACAGGGTTCCTACGTCGGAAGAGACGCAATGCATTGTGGGGCTTTTGAGTATGTTTTTAATACTCCGGTTTTAATAGGATGGGACAGTTGAAGGAAGGTAACATCGTTACACTTATACTTAATAAATATATTTGCTTTAGCCAACTAAAGTGTTCCCTGCAGCAGGAGTATATTCTCTGTCCAGAGCGCACACCTGCATGTGCTTTAATGGACAGAAGCGCCTGTTTTTGTATTTTGGGTTAAGCTGCGTTACTTTCACATTGTGGAAAATAGAATAATAGAAACTAATTGTATTAGTCTTTTTACCAGTTATTATAAATCTAAATGAATCTACTGCATAATATAGTAGTTTGTTAAACTCAAGCGTGAGATTTTACCGGTAAGTCACGTGCGCCAGTAAAATCGCCCAGACGTAAACATCATGCACGTATGTCACGATTAAGTTCATCTGGAAGAGAAGACATGATGCTGAAGACCTCAGCTGTGGGAGCACTTTAGATTGAGTGAGGACAAGACAAAGGCAGTGTGCAAAATATGCCATTTGAAAGAGGCCTACCGCAACAGCACAAAATGTTTAAAAAAATCCCCTGAGCTCCGTAAGTAATACGCCTAAACGTTTTATAGCCTTGCATATTGTTGGCATATACATCCACCAATTTAATCAGTAATTTTACACGTGATAAAAATGTGCACTTATTTTGCTTTGACAATAGTTGACCTGTGTGGTGTAGTTGTATCACTAATGCAGTGTCTGTTCTCGGAGTATAAGCCCTGCCCGTGTGAATCGCGCCGCTCCCCCCCCCCCCCGAAGCTTCGAATATTTGATCTTAATTGCTAGCAAAGCTTCGAAGCTCAAAAAATGGTATTCGGACCAGCCCTACTGTTAGACTGTAGCTTAGCTCTTTTATGTGTTTAAGTGTTGGTCAGTGCCTTTTAACTTAGAGCACAGGTTTCCCATCTGCCACACTACAAGTTTTGGAGCTTGACCCCAAGCAATTCTGACATGTCGGACATTTCCTTCTGAAAGTTTTACTTGATCTTGACTTGGACTCCACTAAACTGGTCTGGACAACATGGTCTTGCCTGGAAATCATACATAATGACGCTGAACCAGGCTCAAAGACAAAAGAGGGACCCATTCAGACAGAGTATAAGGACACAGAGAGGATTAGTTCTGCCTGCTGTAGGGTCCTCAGAGGCATTATGTCCCCAGGTTTAATCGAGGATCTGTGTTCATCAGGGAGGAGAGCGCATAGTTTCACTGAAAGGACACCAGCTTGCTTTGATGTTGGAGAGTGGAGCAGCCATCTGGAAATAGATCATAGACTTTATGTAACTAAGTCACCTCATTTAACATAAATGGGAGGTAGAGTAGGGAGGAAGGAGCGGGAGGATGAGGCTGGTGGTGACAGTGAAGACCAGTGGTTTAACATCCATATACAGTAAATACCCCTGTGATCTTTATCCCAGCTGTTGTACTGTCTAATGCAATATTCAGAACATTCTTAAAAATTGACAAAAAATGTATTAATACTTGAAGGAAAACACCTCTCTGAAATACACTGACATCATCGCTCTGTCATCTTCACTGTGTTTCAGGAGAAATGTTCTGATGTTCATGGGATTTTCCTAGAATGCCTGTAGTTTGGAACTTGTTTGGTGTAATGTAGTTAGGTTGTAAGAGCAAACAGCAGTTTTGACCATGGTAACATTGTAATGCTGTTTATGTTTATGGCCACATGTGGGAAATATGTCATCAACAGCCTCTGTGTGTCTGAGCTACGAAAGCAGGAAAAATCAGAATCAACTTCATTGGTCAAGTATGTTTACACATACACGGAATTTGGCTCCCAGTGGCCCCTAATGTAAACAATTTCTTGTATAAACGTTCGTAGTCAATAAAAAGTTGATCTCCTAGCAATATCGGCTCGGGTCAGTTGACTGTTGGCATGGGAGATGCCCACCCAGAGGGCTTTAGGGGTTAGACGCTCTTTCCACAAATATGTCTAGAAATGTACTTTATCCATCTTTTCAAAATTCTGGAGTGAGAAGAATTCAAATTTCAGTTTTAATTAAAGACGTTTCATTACCTGGAAATTACTAAATTCAACTTCTGCGCTTAGAACTTCCAGACCTACTTGAATACCCTGCAGGAGGCAGAAAAGGATGAGAAACTGGAGATTTCGAAGTCACAAGAACAACATAAAACCTCCAGGGAAACAGGTCTCAATATGCTCTGTCCTCTCTCCCTGAACTTCTTAGACCAGTTTGGACCAACACTGGCAAACACAGACGAAAGAGATCAGACAGAGGGGTCAATGTTGAACTTAGCTCATAATTATGATAATCAGCCTATGTTTTGGTCATAGATCTCAGTCTTTTGGGGGGACCACACAGCTTGGAGGAAATGCCTCTGGGGGGTCCAATCTTACAAATTTCCTCCCGAGTCGAAGTAAAGACGCGGATCTGTGTGGTCTTGAGAAAGGCTTGATATTCTATATGCATCTATAAATTCAACTCCATGTTTCCCACCTCTCAATGTTTTATTTGTGGAATTATATTCTTAAAAGCATGACGTGTGGTATATTTTGCTCCGGTAAAATGAGTAGGGCATTTTTAAACACCACAAGTAAAATTAAATAAACACAATTTTCCTCACGTTTTCCCTTTTAATTTATGTTAGAAGTCTGTACAGACTTTACTGGATTGCTGTTATCCCTTGTTTTCGGGGCAATATGAGTCTCACCTTTGACCTCTTTGATGTATTCCAGTGATGTAAGAATTTAAACTTATACAGTCGCATTCAGAGTAAGTTGCATTAGCTAAAAGCCTAAAACCTAAATGTAAACCTTACAAATGCATGTTATGTTTGGACTCTGCACAAAGGAAAGGATATGAAGAAAGAAATTGATATCAAACAATGAAATCATAAAAGATATACAAAGTGATAATTTATTACAGTCATATTAATGTGAACTTTATGAAAAAATAAGAGTGAGAGTTTTATTCAGATTTTATCTGCTTCTTGCCAAAACAATCTTTTAGTACTGAGATGCTGTGTACATAGACATAACTGTCACTCAAAACAGAGATAAATCACTTTCCAAATCCCTCTTTTATGAGGCCTCAAATCCCACATCTTGTATATACAGAGCTTTCTCAAATGTGAACACACACACATGCACAATGTTCTCAGAGGCCTTCCATTATATTGATGCTGTGTTTTCACCTTCATGCCATGAATCAAGAGGCAGCTCCTGCCAACATGCTCCAGCAGCTGTAAACACCAACCTGTAATTACATTTTAAACCAGGTTTAATAAGGCCATCTGATTATTTAATACAGTTATATAATGTCAAAAGAATAGGTCAAATGTGATATGAATAGATGCTCAAATACATCAGGTTTTTACATTGATGAGTAGTTGTTTTTATCACCCGCTCGCTTTTGCTCCATATTCGCCATATATGAAAGTGGTATCAATCTTCTCATCTAACTGGAGTTGAATTATTCCTTTAGTCTTCGGGGGCAAGTCCATTCTTAACTGAAGTCCTTAAGGGGAAGTTCAAGTCAATTTGAGAATATTTTAACCAGTGGTTCCCAAACTGTGCTTCTAGGCTCCCACAAGGGATCGTAATTAATCAGGACAGGAAACAAAGAAAAAACATATTTCTGGTGCACCAAATTGTTTTTTCTTGTTAATAGTGGATGATTTTATGTTTTAAAGTAATCTAAATCTAATTTACCACCATGACAGATGCTACAAGTATGCAACAACTGACGGGGGGTTACAAGTAGACATTGCTTTGTTTCAAAGGGTGACATGCCAAAAATATTTGAAAACATTATACCTGAAATTTCACCAATAATCCCTCATTGAACAAAACCAGGGGTGCACGGTGGCTGAGCGGTTAGCGCCCCTGCCTCCCAATAAGGAGATCGTGGGTTCGAATCCCGTACCAGACCACGACCTCCCTGGATGTCCTCCCCGTGTTACCGTGGGTTTTCTCCGGGTTCTCCGGTTTCCTCCCACCGTCCAAAGACATGCATTAGGTTAATTGGTGACTAGTGGATGAATGTGTGCGTGAATGGTTGTCTGTCTATGTGTCAGCCCTGCGATAAGTTGGCCACTGTCCAGGGTGTACCCCGCCTAAGGCCCGAAGCCACTGGGATAGGCTCCAGTCACCCGTGACCCCCAACGGGAACAAGCGGTAGAAAATGACTGACTGACTGAACAAAACCACAACTATGGTTAGTACGGAGCCCCCTAAAGGTCACAGCAAGATTTTCTTTGAGGACTACTTTTTCATTCCCTCGCAATATGTTTTGTGTTACCTCGCAATATTTTGCATTCTCTCGCAATACTTCTGCGTTGCCTCGCAATACCTTTCTTCTTCCATTTCTTCTGAGCCATATGTCTATTTCTGCTCAGCTCAACAGTATATCAGCTCATTGAATTCTACTTTGAACTGGGCATTAAGAATGCTGATATAGTACTGCAGCTCAATAGGCATACATGGTTATGTAATTAGTGAAAGTAAACTGAAAAGAATTCTTAGATCAAGAGGTCTCTCCAGAAGAAAGCAGTTCGGTAATCTGCAGGATGCTGTCGGTTTCATTTGTGAACAGGTACTGTACTCTGTACTGTACTGTACCCTAGAGGGGTTTCACTGAGGAAAAGGAGACATCTCCAGATGCGCAGTTGAATCTACCTCATAAAGCTAATGTGCTGTATTATGACTCAAAAAAGCAACAAAAAAGAAGGTGAATGAAATGCTGCAAACAGAGTCTGTGGTTCTGTCGCATAAAGAGCAGACAACATTGGACCACTTGCAGAGATACATCCGGAATGCAGTGACAGTCTCTTTATATTTCCCTGTGTTCCTGTTTGTTTTCCCCTGCCTGGTGTCTCCCGTCATTCCCCTGTCTCTCTCTGTGTGTGTGTGTGTGTTTCATATTCTTATATCCCGGTGGGGACTTAAACCTGAATGCACACGGACCCAAGGGGACTTGTGTCACTGTGGGGACAAAAATAGCGACTGTTTTTTTGAGGGTTAAAACTTGGTTTTAGGGTAAATGTTACAATTGGGTTAAGGTAAGGGTTAGGTTTAGTTGTGATGGTTAGGTTTAGGGTAAGGGTAGTGAAAGCATTATGTCAATGACTGTCCCCCACGGGGATAGAGAAACAAACGTGTGTGTGTGTGTGTGTGTGTGCCTGTGTCTGTGGGTGTTGCTGCCCCTCTGCCTCTACTCCACTGATCTGAGGATCTACACACCTGTGCAACTGACACACCTGACTTCCATCAACTCATCTACTCCAGTTTATCTACCCTGGCTGTTCATCCACTCATCACCTGATTGTTGTTTCAACTGTTTGGTAGATACACAATGACAATTTCACCTCCTCCACCTTATTTTTGTCTGTCATTCATCACTCATTGCCCTATGTTTTCTGGTGCCTCAGGAGCACAACTCACCTGCCTTCCCTTGTTTGATCCATTTGTCTGCTGGCCATGCTCACCTCCACCACGCCACACTCTCGCAATTACCTCTGCTCTCCCCTCTTCACCAAGCCCCAAGGAAACATCTCAACAACATCCCCTCCTTTGCCCCACTTCATCCTCCCAGGTCTGGACTCCCAGTCTCTGGCCTTCCTCCATCCTCTATCCCTGTGTTGGAGTCCTGCGTTTGGGTCCAGAAACCTTGTTCAAACTTAACACATATCACTCAGAAGGAACGGAAGAAGAGAAGTATTGAGAGAGAGAATGCAAAATATTATGAGGGAATGCAAAAGTAGTCCTCAAAACAATTCTCGTAAGTACAGTAGCTCAAGAGTGAAGCAAGACGTTGGGTTTAGTCTGTGATGGATGTTTACAAAGCAAAGTTGGGTAATAATTTTCCCATTAGTGTTCATTTTCTCCTCTACATAAATGTAGCTAATCTTGGGGTTTGTGAGTAACCTGCACAAATGTCAGACTGCTCTTGTTTCTGGCCCTGTCTGTCTTCTTTTAAGCAATGCTGCTAATTAATTTCACGAGTACATTGTTATCTTTACAAATAGGAAATGTGGCCACAGCTACAAACATATAAATCCACACAAACTCTGGTTCATTTCCAAAAATATAAGAATCCTCCATCACTGTAAAATGCGAGAAATCCCAGAACCTAATGCACTACTCTCTGAGTCTGCAGTGCACCTTTCATACTTTAGAGTTTCATAACCATTACCTGGGAATGTTGCTGCTTTAATTCCTAATGGAGCCATGAAAGACGATTTATGGAAATCATACTGTACCAGGTCCTGAGCCAGGAAGTTGCTGGAGCATTTCACATGGAAAATTGACTGTGGCTCCTGATGCAGACATGGAAAATTGCAGGACCATTTATGGGTTGTGGTGCAGTGAGAAAGGGGCTACAAAGTCAGAAGCTGTCAGTACATTTAGAGATAATCTGAGATTCTCGGGTTTCCACGGCACCAGAGAGCTAATCTCTTTTTGAACATTTGGAGGCTTGGACGGGGAAGAGTACAGTAAACAATCCAGTGACAGATTTTAAAACAAAGCACTCACCCGAGGAGCGTTCATACCTGACAGAGTGAGTCAGTCTGGTGAAGCAAGCAAGGAGGTTGCCAAGCCGCTATTTTAGACTTTGCCTAATCTGTTAGTGAATGTATGAATGTGGAGCAGATTCCTGTTTGATAGCTCTCGTGACTGAGGGAAAAGCTAAATCAAAGCAGAGCCATTCCTCCACGAATATAACCTGCATGTGCTCTCACTCAAAGTAATGTAGAAACATGCATCTTGAGGTGTTTGATAACCATCTTATTTGTAAGTTATTATACCACTCTTGGCAGGTCATGTGCCCTCAGAGCACTGCTGCACTATACCTCAGCCAATTTCAGCATGTAAGGAGTGATTACTCACTCGCACAGACCCACAACATGAAAAACACAGGGAAAGTTTGGCATTACTGAAGTGCAAGCAAAACTCCAGTTAGCTGGGCGTGAGCGGTCACTGTCATATCTCCAAAGCCCTGGGACTCTTCAAGAGGAAATGAAAGAGAGCCTGAATCTCCCTCTAACACAGAAAGCAATATGTTGGCGGATAAATAGCATTTCACTGAACATCACACATTCCTTTAAACCTTTGTTTCACATTGTCTTTCAATCGAAACACTAGCTCATTCTGCTTTGAAAACAGGCTAGCTTATTAGCTTTAAACCTTCAGGCTAGATTAGCTGGGTTTTGTTTTTACTTTAGCCACTATAGCAATTTATGGTCTCTGGAGAATGTTGAAACATCACATGATTGATCCAAATTCGGTCCAAAAGTGAATTGATTCAAGTTTCTGAATCAAGGAGAGATTATGTAACACTTGTTGAACCGCCAATGGTCCACAACTTACATTTTTGGTATAATGGTAAATGCTTAAATGCTGAAAGTATCAAAAGTAGAGTGGAGTCATTGTTACACAGTAATCTTAGTTACACAGCAATATCTAGCTGGAGTTTGCTTAGCTAACATTAGCCACAAAACGATACTGGTCCTACCAGACCAAATAAGGCTAGCAGCTTTACTGTGTAAAGTTTTTCTTGTATTGCTTATGATTTCAACTTTTCATTTGTATGAGGAACAAGGTGTTATTTCTTCTTTCAAAAGTTGCGTTGTTTCACTTTAAGCTAATGAATTCCACATAGTTTCAACTGAACTTTCTATAAAGCACAGAGCAAGTCCTGAAAGTATTGTAAGTATTGGAGTTGTGGGTTCCTTCACCAGGTTTCCAACTCTAGAACAGATTTTTGACTTATGCAAAGTAAGCTCTGTGGATTCATTCCCGATGTTTTGTCATGCCCCTCGGAGTTGTATACAGACGCAAATAGTACCCTTTAGCATTTGTATGGGAAACCCAGGACTGCCAGAAAGCGTAAAGGAAGTCAGATGACGTACTATAATGAGCAACATAAAGAGCGGGAAAGGCGAGCAGGGTGTCCCTTCAGACTTTGAATGGGTGGGGTAACTGTCAATCATTTTTTTATTTGGCCAATCAGAGGTTTACAATCCACTGTCAATCAAAACAAATCAGTTTTTAAGTATCTAATCATCTTTCTCATGAAGAAGAAAATACTAATGCAATAATGCAATACTGTGAAGTGATTTGCTGAATTAAAAACTGATTGACAACTGGCTCAGGCGAGGTATTGGTGAAATTAGTTTTTGACTGACAGTGGACTGTTGCCCTCTGATTGACCAAATAAAAAAAAAGATTGACAGTTACCATGACCATTCAAAGTCTTGCTTCTGGGGAGACACCCTAATCAACTTTCTCGCTCGTTATGTCGCTTGTTATACTACGTCACCTGACTTCCCTTAGTCTTTCTGGCTGCACTGTGTGTCCCATACATATGTCTCCGGTCTGCAGAGATACAAATTTGAGAAAGTGGGGTGGATGGTTGGGTCAAACAAACACTTTCACCCAGGAGACAAGGGTTTGTGTCCCATGTGACACCAAAAGTTAATGTTAAGTTATCTAAAATTTTACATTTAATAAATATAAAAGTTATGTTACATTACAGGGGCGGCTGTGGCTTGGTGGCAGAACGGTCGCCTGCCAATCGGAAGGTCGGCGGCTCGATCCCCCAGCCATGCGTCGAAGCATCCTTGAGCAAGATACTGAACCCCATAATGCTCCCGAGGGCTGTGCCTTTGGTGCGTGAGTGTGCGTGAATGGTTAGGTTCCAAGTAGTTTTGTTGCCTAAACCTAACCTTACTTGTCCCTTACGCCTATTTCCTATTACTTAACCAAGTAGTTTCTGAAGGCGTTTCCTACAGACACTAAAGTAGTTTCTGAAGGCGTCTGCATACAGCGCCGCAACAAAACTCCAGTATTTGACACCCTGGGAATGAGAATGGGTTGGTGGATTCTGCCTAAAAAAGGTTCACATTTTTTCTACAACCATACATCTGTTAAACCTTGAAGTTTAACTGCACACTCTAGTTAGATTTTTTTTTTTTATTTCTGCATGAGATAAGAGTTTTTTTGGAGCAAATTATGTGTTTAACATCGGGCTTTTTCATGGTTGTTCATCCATTTCATGTTGTATGGGAGTAAATGAAGTTTTATATTAAAAACAATAATGTGTGTATGTTTCTTTACTAATAAAAAAGTCAGGGCCAAGCATCCAATGGAGCTGAGGGTGGAGCTAGCTTTTTGACACATAATGAACACTGACATTTTGAAAACACGTCAAGTGTGCTGGATTTAGCTCAACAGATAATGTGTACCTGTTGTTTCAACACAATTAATAACATCCAGGTTTCAGTTATTCAGATATCAGTCACCACCAGTATAAGTCAACTTTTGGTTGTACAAAAATGCTTATTTTTCCAAATCTTTTGTTTAAAATGTGAAGTTGGCTAGATAGGGAAAAAATATACATCTTAAGATACAAAAGACAATTTTACATACACTGTAACCAGGAATGTTTTTCTTTCACTAGAACTAGCAAAAAATCTTATTCTGATGATTTACTGATAACTAAGAGAGTGTCATGCTCATACAAATGCAGCCAATGACAATGTGGCGAAAAATGAAAAGAACTTTCACCTCTGGAACCTACAGTTATAGCTATATAGCATAACCCTGCCCCCACTATATTAGTGAGCATTTAAGTGAACATTATAAGACTGCTTTTTATGAGATAAAGACTGTTAAACGTAGACTTTGGATTATGTAAGTTAAACAAGCGCCTGTTGAAACAGACATAACCTGGCCACAAACCGCAACTTTTGTTTTGTGTAAAACATCCCTGAGGGCATACATTTCCATCATCCTTTTAAAAGATATGAATATTTTAGTGAGCCATTAATTGTTGCTCAAGGTTTTTTCTTGCCCACCCTAACATGTCATCTCCTAAGGCGAAAGGAAATCCATGAGACAAGGTGATATTTGTCTGAGAAAAAAGCACATTGAGCTGACAGCTCCTTTCCGCAGCTTGTGAGTGATGACTGAACAAGTTCCTGGTCTGTCAGGACGAGTAGAACAGAGTGTATTTTGACATAAACATGGAGTCCTTGGTTTTAATGGCGGGGTGCTGTGAACCTGGTTGACCTACAGTCTTCTGAGGTTGACCCCAAGTGCTACTTTGCTGGTCATATTTTGTCTTGAGCTTGTGTGTTATTGGTTGTGGGTGTGGATTTGGTAAACTGATCTTAAAGTGTCATGCCCAGGGAGTTTCCAGTGCCTTCTAGCATCTAACCCACCAGTGATAAAAAGAGATGTTGTTGCATTCAAGTGATACAGAAGCATTGTAAGACAGAGAAGCTACACAGCTTGTAAGCCTTTGCGTGTCTGCATGTTAATCTCATAGACAATCCCTGTGTTATATTATCTCCCTGTGTATCCCTCTGTGTGGGGCCTTTTTACCATGCATGAGACCCCAATAAATTATTTCATCGCCCACGTGGTCCACAAGCACTGACAGTGCGCCTTCAACAAGTCTCCTGTTGTGCTCCATGAAATATGCAGCAGCGGGTATTTTTCTCTGGCTGTTTTACTGGACAATTTTTGTCAAAACAGTCCTCACATGTCAACCTTTTTGTCGACAATTTCCTTTACTGGCAAGGCCGGCAATTTTCTGGAAGTTTAGACTGGCCTTTGTCCCAGCTAAATGAGCCTCTAAATACCTCTTCAAACAGCAAGATTTCCTCATGTTCTTTCCTAATCTTCAGTACTGGATGAAGCCAAATTCATGTTTATATGGTTTTAGAGAAGTGGTCGACATTTTGCAATTGTTTTTTTTTTTGCTGAGTTAGATGACAATATTAACTCGCATGTGTAGCCAGCAGCCAATTAGCTTAGCTTAGCATAAAGACTGGAAAGAGGGGAAAATGTGGTTCTGTCAAAGGTTTAAAAAAACCTCTCTGAAGCTCAATAATTCATTGATTAGTATTGATTCTCTCATGTAACTCTCAGGAAGAAAGTGAGTATATATATATGTTTTCAGAGATGTGAAACTCTTTCCTTAATCAACAGTGACATTTTGAAAACAGCTACTTTACTCCAGTGGTCGAAACAACTAAAACCAGATAAACCACTGTGTCTATTACTTACCATCAGTGACAAAAACTTGTATTAAACTTTTAGCTTTGAAAAATGCTTTTAACGGCTTTATTGTGTCTAAATAAAATTTAGTTTTAAAAAGTAGTGTAGGTAGGGAAATAAATTTAAAGCTGTAATTTTTTTTAGGTCAGTTGGTGGCAACAAAACAAACTTGTAACCTTTTAAAGTTGAGCCTATTTACATTTCCAGCAGAAACTGCATAGTTGGGTAATAATTCTGCGTGGGATTGTCACAACGAACCTTTATATTACACATACTCATTTGACCCATTGTTGATTAAAAAAAATATTGCAGGTCTATTTATCATGTCCTAAAATGGTTGAAAATCCAGAGAATTAGCTATCTTGGGACAAACTGTGGATTTAAAAAGACCAAGCTCAAATGTTGTGAAAAAAACAGAAAATTCCTTTAGTAAAACCTTATCTGATAATGACTTACAGCCCCAATTTAGGTGAGTAAAGCAATTCATCACACTTTCTAGATGATGAACTGGACTGCTGACTTAATTTTTGGTCTTAATGTGCCATTTTGAACATCCAAAAAAATAAAGTTACAGTTCCTGTTATTCTGAATGCCAGCCACACAGTCTAATGTGGATGTAGTTTTTATTCCTGAAAATTTACTTTTCAGCTCCAGAATGCTCAGAGGTGATTTCTGCCACCTCAGCTCATTGTCACATTAGCTCATGTCCAGAGTTAGGTGTCACTTCCATGTTGTAGTTATGGTAAAAAAGAAACAGGCAGACTGAGTCAGACCAGTCAGGGAAGTTTCTGCTTCCCCCAATTTATCTGATCCTTAGTGGTGAGTCTCTTCCGCTGGTTGCGGCCACGGGGCAGCTCAGATACTGAAACTGAAGGCAGTTTGTAGCTGTCAGTGTGTTTGTGGAGTTTTTTGGTGGCAGGAGATGTGTGTCAAAGGATGTGGTGGTGATGGATCACAGACAGGAGGCTCAGCTGTCTGCGTCCCTCAATAATCTGGCCCATAGCTCTTTCAATAGCTCAGATGAGCTGCTGATAGATACGTTTCTGGTACACTGGAGAAAGGGCCCTGATGTGTTTGTGTCTGGACTGGTTCTCAGCTGGGTTATTTTGCTGTTTAAAGCTTAAAGAGAAACTTAAGGAACTAGTTAGTAGCTGCATGTGTTTGTTACATAAAGTGCAAGATCTCCAACAGAGCCACTTTGTTATGTAACAGCAGCTGGTGAAATTAATAGAGTGCGTGGCATCTTAAAAACAACCTCAGCCACTTCATTTGCTTGCTCATCAACAGTGTGATCCAGCAGGCGCCTCCAACACTCTAAACAAACAACCACTTTCTATCTTCGCTTAGAGGAAAGGCAAACAAATATAAAGCTGGGTTTAATTTAAACAGGGTGAACTTTTAGCATGGTTCCTTCTCAGTCAATAGTTTTTTTTGTTTTACAAAAAATAGCTTTGCCTTTTAACTTTAAACCATGATCAAATGAGCAAACTGTAAATGGTGTAATTGTCATGTTTACATTTTAAAATTATATGGTTGCTCTTTTACTGTACCTATTGTCCTTGGTTTAGTAGCACTGTACTGTCTTGTGTTGTGCACTTTATGTATGTGGGTTAGTTTCGTTTTATGTGTATTGTTTTATGTAGCACCATGGTCCTTAGGCTAGTGTACCATTTTATGTAGCACCATGGTCCTGGAGGAACGTTGTTTCGTTTCAACGTGTACTGTGCCAGCTGGATAAGGTTGAAATGACAATAAAGCCACCTGAACTTGAAACTGTGATTTAAATTTCAAATGGTTAAGAAGGCAGTTCTAGAAAAATAAAGGATCTTCCATATGGTGCCTTCATAATAATGGCCTACATATGTAAAGCGCAAGAAGACATTTAAAGGTAGGTACAATGTCAAAGGTCTTGACAAAGATAATGTTTGCCATTAAATGTTCACAAAGTTCAACAAGCAAAATCCTTTCCCTCATGCTTTTCCTTTTATAACTTTATTGGTGAATTTCATGCTATTCCTCTTTCTCAAATTCTTACATCATCATATGTGGCCAATAATCTTTCTGCCTACATCCCTTGAACCATTCGATTGATGCATGCTGCTTTTTGAAAACATCTTTTTGATCCTGACATGGTACGGTTGTGTACCTACAACATCGTGATTGCATTCTGCCTGAGAGACCATCAGACAAGAATGTCGATATTGGACGATCCTGCAAAACCCAACATCACCATACACTGAATGACTAGCCGATTCAAAAGTTTTAAAAATTCTCGCTTTCCAGAATGGTATGGTTAAGGTTAGTGGAATATTTTAGTTGATGGCAAACAAACTATTGAGGTGAAAGCACACCTACGGAAATGGCTTCAACGAGTTCTCCCAAACCCTAGTTATGTTAAGTCCTTTTCCCTCTGCGATTGTTTGTTCACATAGAACCGGGCTGGGTTAAAGTTAACTTTTAACTGATATTCTGCTGGTCTGGTAGAGGTCCGCTGGAACAAGCGTTAACCTTAGCTAATACATGACAGCTAGCTAACGTGTTCTATGTGAAAAACAACGGCAGAGAGAAACAGACTTACTTGCGGTACAACTAAATTGGGGGAAAAGCTTGCCTGGCTCTGTCCGAAGGCGTCCAAAATATGCCTTCCAGCACATCTGAAGCTGACTGATTAACACGTTTTATCTTATTTTATTAATCTGTACAAACATTTGAAGTGCAAAGAAGGATAATTTGTGGTTTCTTCACAAACACCTGGAAGTCAGGGCACCTGGCTGCTGTTTAAGAAATAGCTCAGCACACAACCCCATGTAAAAGCACAACTTCTTATACTTATTTTTTTTGTACGGATTAAAACAAACAAGCTATAACGTGTAAATCAGTGAACTTTAGAGGTTCTGGTACACGGATTTTGTGGACAGTGCCAGACTAGCCATTTATCTCCGTGCCCAGTCTTTATGCTAAGCTAAGATAAGCGGATACTTGCGCAATCTAGCTTAATTGAGTATACAGACATGAGACTGGTAGCAATGTTCTCATCTAAGCTTGCAAGGAAGCTAATAACATTTCCCTAAATGTTGCGCTAATGCTTTTAAGTCAGAGGGATGGAAAATGAAGTCATGAAACCAAAAGTTCAGTTGCAAATCTTACACAGATCTTTATTGTTCTTTTAATTGCATACAGTTCGTGGCAAAGTTGCCCTTTTCACTTTTCTTTTTGTCGTCTCAACAGCAAAACGTCTTGTGCACACATACAAAAACCTTCTTTTTGTCTCCCTTCCCCCACTTACTTTTTCCCATCAATTACATTTACTTGGTTTTTACCATCAGTCATCTATTGCTGAGCAAGATATATCAACTTATACATAAAGTTAATGCAGTTTAACATATTGTATTGACAATCTATTTCAGTTCCAAAACACAGCTTTAGCCATCTTTTCTCTTTTGTCTTCAGCCTTCAACAACATTCTCTTATTTTCAACCAGTCTTTTACATGTCCTGTCCTGATAAATACGTCTTGCTGCCTCTACTGGTGCAAGCAACGTCCACAACCAAAGCTCCATGCAAGATGCTACCCTGAAAAGTGATGTTTCATTCTGAAAAGTCAGCTTTTCAAAAACCAACATGGCTCAGTTCAAAATTTTGTTTAAAACAAATCTCATCTCTTCTCTTTCATGATTTTGACATTGGATGATTTGCTAACACACTTCATGGTGATGTCTTTTTTTCTAACAGAGGGAAACTGAAATCTCATCTGTTACCTGCATTTAAATTAATGCCTCTGAATGCAGTAAATGCAAAAAATGAAATAGTGTCCCGATCCTAACATCTGTCATTAAAGGAATGTATAAAAATAAGACATGTCTTCTGATTAATCTAAAAATCAGAGAACAGAGAAAGAGAAATATGCAGTTTTGTGTAGTACATCTTGTTTTGGTGATTCTCTTCCTTTCTGGCCTGCTAAACATGCTCAAAATTTCAAATAACTTCACCAAAAGCTAAAACAGTGCTGCTTTATGAGTCCTAAAAAAATACAACAATGCATTTTATATTATAAAAAGGTAAAACTTTCATTATCCCCCCATAAGGCCTAAAATAATGCTTAAATATCAAATTAATAGTAAACAGGACTGAATGCACCATCTCTGTCTTCAAGAAATCAACAAAGCCATGACACACACAGATTAATGTGTGAAATGCGTGTTTGCTTGTCATTATGCTTCCCTTTGTAGAGCTGGTACAAAGCTGTGCACGTCCCTCCAGATTACGGTCTCTGCGGGGTGCACTTGGATGGAGGGGTAAGATAAATAGCTGCCGAAAAGGACAGTAACACAGAACACTGTTTTAACAATACGCACGCACGCAGACACACATAAATACAAGTCCCATGCTTCTCCACGTTTTTTGAACATTTATGTACAAAAAATGTCAGCCAAGGAGTCCATTTTCTCCTTTCACCTCAGTTCACACCATAGTCTCTTTTCTTTTCCCTAAATAACACAGAGACTTCTTGTCCTTTTTGGTTTTGTGTGATGTAGGTGAGGAGACTGGCGATGACGAAGAAGAAGATGATGATGACGTCAGGGAAGATGAGGAGGAGCAGGATGAAGGGGACGTCGTGGTGGGGCTGGGGGTCGTGCTGTTGCACGGCGAGCTGGGGGCAGACTGAGAGGGCGGCTGTGGGCAGTTCTCGTCTGCTTCCTCCATGTGGACAATGGCCGAGATGGAGGAAGGGCGGCGCTTGGAGCGAGCATCGCTCCCAGGTGGGGAGGGCGTGGAGGGCTCGCTGAGGGGGCGGCAGACAGAAATGGCACTGCGGAGACAGTTGAGCCACTGCTGCTTGTGGAAGACATCGTTGACCTGCAGCGTGTGGGACTGAGCCTGGCTCGGGTCATGGGAACGCACACGGAAAATATTCTTGGCTGTGGAGAAAGAGGGAAAAAAGCAGAATTAGCAAATTGATATATTTGACAGAAGACAATCTATATTCCTACATTAACTGCTATAAACTTTCTGACTTTGACACAAGCCTCACCTTTGTCTGCGTTGCTGAAAGCGCCTCTGAAGGAGCCGCCCATTCTGATGTCTCCGTCCTGCAAGTCCTCCAACACAAGATCCTGCACTGGGACTGGTTGCCGGTAAACCTGGAAACAGTGGCGCTCGTTCCTGGTGACGGGGCGGGTTAGAACCAGCAGCTCGGTGAACAAGAACACATGCAGCTTCTAAAAGGAAACAAAAAAACAAACAAACATACATTTAAAAACAGAGCACTGATATTTTACATAACCACCAACAAAGACTTGAAGCTGTTTACTGTTATCAATGTTCATAGTCATGTGGTTAAATCATAGGTTGGTTGGGGCTCAGTGAAGCAGGCAGTTACAGCCTGATGGCCTTATATGGGATGGGAGGCTTGTGTTGATGAGTGAAGAGGCAGCCAAAGGAGTAATGTTTTGATGAGAGGAAAGTGTGTTTGTTTTGCTCACCGTGCCGCTTTTGTTTCGTAGCTCTCCGTGACACAGCAGGCTCTTGCACTGCTCAATGCGAGGGTCTCTCTGCCTGTCGTCCAGATACTCCAGCTTGTCAATGTAGTACTGGCACTCAGACTCTCCCTTCTTCATGTTGATGTCAGACAGCACGCCCTGGATGATGGTGATCTGAACACACAAGGGATCAAAATATTAACTTCAGCCACGTTTTAAGATAACCCATCTAAAGACAATGCCACGTCCTGTATTTAACAAATTTGTGTCCTCGGCTTACCGCTTCCTCCAGGCTGGCAGCGTCTGGGTGCTCTGGTGGAGTGTGTTTCAGAATCTCTTTGAGCAGCAGTGGGTACTTGACCAGGCGAGAGCGCGGGATGTCCAGGAAGCTCCACAGGTCCAGCTTCCTGCTGAAGGGCGACTCAAGGCAGCGCTGCAGGAAGTCCTGCACCCGCCGGTCCTGTTTCTTCTGGTCCAGCAGTGCTTTGGCTGCTAGCTGGTTGCTGCAGTAGTCCTTGTAGGCATTAAGCCTAGGCAGCTGGAGGAGAGGTGAGACACTTTTAGTAATGCTGCCTTCCTTACTGGAAACCCAGCTGAGTTTTAACAGAATCAAAGAGGTTGAAATACTTGGTGACAGAACACTTACCCAGCTTACAACAATCTGTCCGATCTGGCCCACTGTTCCATCTGGCCCTGTGGCTTTGGAGAGCTGCGCCAGGAGGTCCTCATGCAGAGGGATGTAGGCATCCAGGTTGCCAAAGATGTGAGTGAGCTCCTCCTCGGACATAATGGAGAGTTTCAGCATTGGGTCATGGTACGCCTGTGAACAGGAGCAGAGCCAAAACAGTCAAATATCAACATCAGGCCAAGAGAGGGTAGATGCTAAGAATAGCTCTTGAAGAGTTTTAGGGGTACAAGAGAAATACAGAGGAAATGTTCCTGTCTTTTTATAGTTCATGTGGAAGGCCTGCCAGACTTTGATTTAATCTGTTTTATTTATATGTACTCCCACTGCCTCAGAGATTTAGAAGTACAAACCTTGCGTGCGAGCTGGAGGTCCTCAATCAGGTCTTGTTCTCCACGAGACAGCTCAAATATGGCCTGAGGAAAGGGAGGAACAAAAAGATATTTTTTTTAGCAAAACACATGAATCAGGATGTCATTACATTATTGCAACCAATGTCCAGTCGACTAAATCTAAAACTGCACTGGTGCCAAATGACTGAGGTCAACTTTGAAATCTCTGGCCTCAATGGCTGCTGTCTCCCTCTGCTTCTGACAGTTTGGCTAAGATGTCTGACATATGCAGGACAAGTTGGGAGGTTGTTGGCTTGTCAGGTATACATGAATTTACACAGACTGGGAAATGAGCCCTGC
The DNA here is from genome assembly GCA_011952105.1 of Coreoperca whiteheadi. Taxonomy (NCBI): domain Eukaryota; kingdom Metazoa; phylum Chordata; class Actinopteri; order Centrarchiformes; family Sinipercidae; genus Coreoperca; species Coreoperca whiteheadi. Next base: position 22,288,646 of record CM022484.1, read on the forward strand.
CTCGCTTTTAGCCTCATTTACACTATTTGACACAAATACTACAGGGATATGTGAAACTAGTCTGGGAGACAGGTAGAATTCACTACTGTCTAGATTTCTGACAGTCATTTATCTACAGCTACACTTTGCCTCTTAGTGTCAATGCTCTTTAACTTGCTTGCCGTTTCGACACTTTCATTATCTCAGGGCTGATTCTCACCTCCTGTCGCTTGATCTCTTTGGTGGAGAAAGTTCCTTTCTGGTGGACATCTAGCGTCTCCGACCACAGCATGCTGTTCCTCCTTTTGGGCGGCGTAGGGGCCGCTGCCTTGCTGCAAGGCTTCTGGAGCACGCCCGGCGACTTGCCATCTCCCCGGAAGGAGGCCTGCAGATTGCAAAGAGGAAGCCCCACATGTCAGACATGTTGCAAGTGGAAAGCCAAGTAGAACAGCAAAGACGTGTCCCTTGCCCTAAGGAGTTTCCTTTTTGTGGGATGTCACTGGAGCTTACCTGGATGGTTTGGCCGAAGCGCCGGACGGCCCCATTCTTCACCGGAGAGATGAGGTTGGCTAGCGACGTCACCCTGCCGAGAGGACGGACACGCTTTTTGCTGGGTTCCTGAAGAAGCAAGAGAAAAATGGAAGGCGATATAAGTCGGGCAATTTTATCATAGCTCACGTCATAACTTTTCATTCTGTGTGCAACAACACTGAACGCATCGATCAGTAATGCCAACTGTGGGATTTTCACAGAGACCACATCAGTAAGTCCAGGCACTCCCTTGTGATAAAACACATCAAGTCAAGTCAAGTCATAAATCCTCATTACTGACCCCAGTCCTTGTGAGGAAATAGGAGTAGCTAGAGCTGAGGTCGAGCTGCAGGCAGACAGACTGGCGGACAAGCGGACAGACAGAGATACTGAGGAGGAAGCAATTCCAGCAGCTGTTGGCTCCATCATGTGAAGAGTCTTGAGCCAGGCCGGCCCACTGAGCACAAAGACCCTTTATGACTGCTGATCTGGAGGGGAGGGGGGTCTGGAGCAATGCCAGGAATGCACGAGTCCCTGCTCTCAGCTGTTCAACACCCCCTCTCGCACGCTCTGCTACTATTTGACCTGACAACAGCTACAACTACACTTGAGAGAGTGGATCTGTACCATCACTCAAACAGTGTGATAAATGCTTCCTGATTGCTCCAGCTCTTTAACTGCCTCTCCCTGAGAGACAAAGCAACAGGGACAGTGAGGCAGGGTGTCGGGACTGTTAAGCAAAACAGACCACCGCTGTGAGTTGGGGAAAGGAGCAGCAGTCATAAACAGACAGTGAATCTGTCCCCTCTCAAGTGTTTACACAGTGCGGCATCACAGGAGATGCACAGTGGTGTTTATGGCTGCGAGTCAAGACAGGCTCTGCAAGAGGCCTCGCGTGAGAGCAGCACTACACCTACACCAGGTGACCCCCCCCTCCACTCCCTTTACCCAGCCTTGAGGCTGGGAGAAAGGGGAGAGCTGCTTGGCCTTGTGCCAACAACAACAGACCACAGGAATCAAAGAGCTGAAGATCTAAGCTAATGATTTCAGCCCACAGAGCCTCTTCAAAAACATGACACGATGAGACAGCCAAAACCATAATTAGCAATTCTGACATTTGTACTCCCCGCAAAACATTTAGCATTTTAAGAACTTCAAACCAATGAAGGCTCGCTCGAACACTGCACTGCTTAAAGCTGCTTGTGTTTTCTCCTGACTCAGGCCAAATGGGATTTTGCCTTGGCTCAGCGAATTTGGGAAACAGAGCAGCCATTGAGGCCCCGGGCCCTGCGGACACAGCTGTGGAACAGATCCGGTCAGGCTGGTGTGGCCTGTGAGCTGCTGTGGCTGCGGTCGAGTCACGGTCTGCTGTTGTCAGGGTCTTCACATTGGGCCAGAACAGCCAGACAGCCTGGAGAACCTAGGAAGCCCCCTTGTGGCCAGGGCCAGCAAAGAGACGCCACATGCCAACTGCTCTGACTGTGGTCTACATGCAAAGCCAGAATTTTTTGACTTGTCTGTGGGGACTAGACATGCCATACTCCAATTTGTGACCTTTCAATATCAGAAGATAAGAAAATAAAGTAAAAAGCAAAAGTTAATGGAGGGTGGGGTTACCACAGTCAATACTGGAAACATATGCTGGCCATTATGCCTTCCTGTCCTTTGGGAACTGGCACCATAATAACAAAATCACACTATACCCACTCTTTGTTTATCAGCTGTGAAAGAGTGAAACAGTGCAGACAGACGGGGAAAGTTGCTATTTCTGGCAGTTTGACCCAGGAACTCTGGAGTTAAGGTGAGTCTAGCTCACTTCAGGAAACCAGACGGATCCGGGGTTTGTGCTGCTGCACTTTGGATAACTATTTTCAGTGGAATGACCCTCCAGACATAAATAATGTACGTGTGCAGTGTTTTCTTTAAACTCCTAACCTAAGATTACAGCCGCATAAACATCAGTTTTTTCAGGGTTTCCAAAAGCTCCTTTCCTGTGCTTTCCCTTTGATGTGACCTCGTGTGTGCTGTGAGCTAATACCCCAGATGTGTCCCTGTGATTACAGCACAGCCTGGAGCTGAGAACAGAACAGCCAGAGCACAAATTAAAGACTCAAGGTCATCAATAAGTCAGCAAAGGAGGTACAAACCTGTGTAAAGAAATGGGTGTCTGTTGTGAAATTCATTTCATGAATTGTCCTTAGACTTCCCCTTTATCAAGTGGTTTACTGTCAATGAAACCACATCTTCCTGCGATCTCTCCCGAAAGAGAACCACGCAAGCCTCAAAAGGGGAAGGAAGGAGCTGAAGTAGTGACTTTTATAAGTACAGTGAGCACACCTGAGTTTGCAGCTGAAGGAATGCTCTCAGGCTGCTATGCCGAATTAGCATCAAAGATAACCTGGTTTAACTTAAAATGCCAAGGGTCAAAAGCAAAGTAATCCTAGTCAGGACTAAACTAAAATGATGCAGGGTTGTTGACAGAGTCTACCCCCTGGCTGCTTCACTGTTTGTGGTACTTTGAGTTTACTGACGGTCCGGATTGCTCCATATCCCACCAAGGCTGAGCTGCCTGCTGGGTATTCATTCTTAAGGATAGACAGGGAATACACAACACTGAGGGGGGGTCAGTTCACTGTTCACAACTTCATAGGTGCAGTTTGCAATGATTAACCTTTCCAGGTTAGGCAGTATCTCAACCATTGTTCTGAGTGCCCAGGTACAAAGTTCAAAGTCTCATCTTACAGGCACAAGGCAATTGAAAGAACACACACACACACACACACACTCACACAAACCGTGTGTGCCCAAGTGAGATAAAAAACAGGGTTAGGCACTGATTCACTCACAATCTGAAACAAAGATATGACCTCATCTGAATGAGTTCAAACGTTTACTTGAAAGACATAGGTAAGAGCTAAACAAAGTAGAAATATCACCTATCACCACCATAATGTGCGTTTTCGTATCTCACCTCTGACTCTTTGTTGGCTTGGTTCTGGTAGTCTATCACTTGCAGAGTCCGTTTGATAGGCACCAAGCTACCCAGTTCATCGTAAGCCACCATAGCTTTCAGTAAAAACACAATATCCTTTTTTTTTTTTTTTTCCTTTCTTGGTGAGTCAGCTCCAAGTAATCCACATCAGAGAAAAAAAAAGGTTCAAGAGAATGAAGGGTTGTGTGAGACTAAAAAAAACAACCCTAAATTAAAAAACTACACCTTCCCCTTATGCCTTGTAGTCTTCTTCCCTCATTAGGCTGGGGCTCTCTGAAAGCTCCCTTCACACACTTTCTAAACTTTGGTCTGATGTGGACTGAGGGAGGGAGGGCTTTATATCAGGAGGAGAGATGGGGGAGGAGTCATGAAGCGGTGTCAGGTTTACATGGAAGTGAGGAGACGCTGCCAGCAGACTTTTGATGCATCAACTCAGAGAAAAGAGTAGTGAGAATTTTTAAGATCACGTGTAAAGCTTACTGCGAAAAGGGGTTGACACACACACACACACACACACACACACCTCTGTAAATTAAAGTTGGAAGAAGACTAAACCATATAGAACATAACATTGGATTTTCTCAGGGAACTGGGTTAAGGTTTGCAGTAAAGTCTGACAAATAATGTATTTTTTAGTTCTGTACAAATTTTGATATGAGGGTCAGAAAAGCTGATACTGCCAGACCTTTTCAGCAGATGTTTGGTTTTTACATAAACACAGAGCAGAAATATTGACAATCATTCTTCAAATCTGGTTATAAAACAGTTGATATCAGAAAATTAACTGGCAACTTTTATAATAATTTAAGTCTTTTGTCCAACTTCTAAAATGTACTGCTCTGTTTTATATCCTTGTAAATTATAAATCTTTGGGTTTTAGACTATTGATCGCACAAAATGAGAAATCTCAAGCATCCCTGGTGACTATAAATGAAAACTATTTATAAAAAATGTATTTATTTAAAAAAACAAGGGTCAAATGTACATAATTATAAGCCCTGGAAAAGTATTTATGTGCCACAATACATCAACATTTTACTTAACAAATTAACTAACTTTAAATAAAACTGCCATGAAAGTTCAGAAACCAGTAACAACACATCTTCAATTATAACTTTATTTTACTACATTACGGTAATCATTCATGACAGTCATGACGACATAAAAGTCAAATGATTAAACAAACTTCAAATAAAATTTAACACCACTTAATACAACTAAAGTCATCGTGCAAAACCACTGTTGCAGCCCTAACACAAAAGAGTTCTTAGAATTCCGTTTAATGTACTTTAAATTAACAAGCTAAAAAGTAATTACTTGGCTATTTCTTGTTAGCTAATGAATCAAATAAGTCTTTGCGGAGCAATGCTCTTTGCTTTAAACAGAGTCGTTCTCAGTCTTATCGGCTGACCTGGGGGAGGTGATCAATTAGAATATAAATAACCGGACTGTGACACAGATGTTTAAAGTGAAACCTGTATATTGAACACCACTGGGGGAGATGCGACGGACACCCATATGTTGATTAGTTTAATAGGTCAGAAAAGGGCAACATGTTTGCCAGTTTCAGTAAAGACAAAGAAGTGTTCTGAAGACAAAAGCAAACCTGTGGCTCTTTTTCATGTAAGTGTGCACACCCACAGAGGATATTCACCCAGACAGGCAGGCAGATGAACAACACATGCTGTATGTTGGTGCACAAATGCACACCAAGAAGTGGAGGTGTTAGGTCTGATGGAGCAGCTAATGTGGAAGTGCAGCACGGCAGGGTGTCACAATGTGTGTGTATGTTTTTGGGCAAATGGATAAGGCTGTTCATGGCTACTTCATCCTCCTGGGTCAACATGGAGGTGAGAAACAGGACACAGGCTTCATGCTGTTGCTGTGGGTGACAAAACACAGATGCTGATTGAGGTGTATATATGTTGACACGTTTTTCTTTGGGTTTGTTGACAGAGTGGTCAGGAGGACTCATCTGCAGCAGACAAACAGGACACTGATCACCCATGAGCCACCAAAATAAAGTGGAAGGGGATCATGAATCAAGTGACTTCAGTATCAGAACAAATAGTATTTGAGTTTAATGTAAGTAACAAGACAGCAGAGCGAAAAACTTGAGGAGCGATTGAGGAGTCAGAGAATCTAATTAAAAAATATCTGTCTGTCTGTGTAGTCTGTGTGTGCTCTCAGAAGACACTGTGCAGTCTTGCTGTTACTCACTCTGAAGACCTCCGGCTGAATCAGCTGTACGTCTGGCCCAGCCGCTATAAAAACTAAACACAACATGGCTCGGCCTGCCTGGCCTCTTCGCCTCTAGTCACACTAAGCTGCAGCTGGAGTACAGCCGTGATTTACTCTCCAAAAAACACACATACACACCAGAGTGGTGGCGTAGGATGAGTAATGCAGTGAGTGGCAAAGTCTCACCGCTGTCTAACCTATGCCGTGCCAGGGATGGACTGAGCCTCGAGGCCTGACTGGCTGAGCTCAACTTAACCTCCACATGAGCAGCAGTGAGTACAGCACAGGCAGAGCCTAATTACAGATCTGGGTACAGCATTAAGCAGATAGCTATGGGCAAAGAAACACTGCTTAGTGCTGACTGACTTAAGCCAAGAGGACAGGGGAGGTGCTGCTGCCCTCTGCCGATGGAGGTCAGCAGAAAGGAGGGGTGTTCTTTTTTCTGGGTCGCAACAACTGACCTCTCAGATCTGTCTTTTTGTTTGTTTGTTTTTTTTAAATCAAGCTACAAAATTTCCTGTATTGGACTTTCCTACTATTTTTGAGTGAAAATAAATGTCTAAATGTACAGATGAGAAATGAAAGGAAGAGCCATAATGTCGTTTCTCAGTAAGGTGCTGTTCCACCTCAAGCCTCCAGATAAACTTCAGTGCTCCTTGGAACTTTACTACTCCCAAACAGACATGAAGCCAGCAGTATTCCATATATGTACCACTGCTGGCTTCATCTTCTTTAAAGTAAACACTCAGACATGACAGGACTGTTACAGAAAGAGCCACAATGCTGGCTAGGCCTGCATGATTCTGGGGAAAATATGAATCACAATTTTTTAGCTTAGAATTGATATCACGATTCTATGCAACGATTTTTTTCTCACGAAGCGTAATGTTTATTACACACATGAACCATGACAAAAACTGGCAGTACCAAAAATATTTGTTTTGGCACATAGAAAATTGCACATCACCACATGCAGTTTTCATCATTATCCAGTTGATCCGTGATCCATATGGACCCCACAGTCATGTGTTCACGTGAACAGGGCTTGTTAATAAGTCAACAATGGCCAGCAGCGGAGCAGAATAACTTGAAAAGCCTCCCGCATCATTTAAATCACACGTATGGGAGCATTTTGGCTTCCCCGTAAAATATATTGATGAAGGCGGAAGGGTGACGGACAAAACTTTAATGGTATGTAGACACCAAAAGTTCCTTGCTGTACGTTTTCATGTAATAAATGGAAATGCAAGTGGAAAAATTGTCTCCTCCCCCTTTTTTTCTGATCCGAAAAATGATCCGATCTGTGATCTGTAATTTGACCCGAACCGTGAGTTTTGTGATCCGTTACACTACTAATATCCATTTTGTTTATTTCCGAACTACAGCGCTTGCTAAAAGGTGCTTTGTCATTGGCTGAGGGTGAAGCCCTGAACTTTGTGAGAGCTGTCCTTTCAAAATAAAGACCAAATATATATATATTTTTTAAATCAGTCATTTAAAATTAAAATCGTGAACTGGGTGAATCGAGATTTTATAACGATTTATCGTGCAGGCCTAATGCTGGCACGATATTTTGCAAGGCTTTTTTGAAGTTCTTGGTATGTTTGAACGAAGGAGATTGCCAACTCTTCTTTCACAGGCTGCATCAATGGTAGATTTTAAAACCTATGTTGCCGCTGAAGCCTTAGTTAATTGTGTGGAACACTTGCCTCCGCTTCTCACAGTCAATCCCCTAATACATTTTCTCACCAGTTTCATCATGTAATGCTATCAGATAGCACATTCAGCTGCCTGTGTTATAATTTCCAGCGGTGCAAAAGCATAAACTAACAAGACACTAAGTTGTAAATCTCTTTTAATTACTATTTGCTCACATGCTGTGTGAAAAGATTTTTGTTGAATATTCATTTATTTACTAACATGAATGAAAACTGAAACTGTAAGAGGGGAGACTTCTGGTAGATCACTATGTGGTTGCACAAGGTTTGTTTTCTTTTATCTGAAAAAGAGGAAAAACATTTTTATAGCCTGATCTGACAAACTTGAATATTAGAGAAATAGGTAGTGATACTAGGGTTATGAAGAGGGAATCTACCAAATTTCTTTGCCTGTCAAGCTCAAAACCACAACCCCAGAGGGTATAGGAGTAAGTATGTTTCTAAACCAGGCCCCCAGTTAGGGCGTATTTGAGACCTCTTAACTACTATTAATCCAGGAAGTTTCTGTTCTGAGGGCAAGGAACTATAAATACCTCCACTCCTCTGTGGCTACATTCAAATTAAGATGAAGAGACACAGAAGACGTAGACCGTGATCTAATCACACAACAGCTTGTAGAAACAATGACAACTACGGTTCTCAAACCAGACTAACATCCTTGGGTTACCCAACACAGTTTTTTTTCTCTTAAGTATTGTTTTGTCAGTGTTCACACACCCTGAGCAGCCCTGGTTGCTACCAAACACAGCGAGGTAACTAAGAATCACATTGAAACCCGCAGGCACTTTGTAGACAGAACAAACTGATATACTGATAAAGCTTAAACTGACGGATCCAAATATAAAAACATCATTTGCCAAGTTACTATTAAGTGATTGGTCATGGTGGCATTGGCACAGAAACATATGAACAACAGGGATGTAGTCATGGCACAGGGACAACAGCACAACACTATAGTGCAAAGGGAGACCTTGGTGAACAGTTGCCAGCAGATGATATGCATATCTGTTTTCACAAAATACCCAATCTTGTGTATCCTTGCAGCATTAACATCAGAATCAGAAATAGTTTATTAACCCCCGAGGGAAAACTCTTTGTAACAGCAGCTCACTATCACGTCAGTGCACTCAGGAATGGAAGTGCTAAGCAAGGCAAAAAGCAAAAATATAATACCCTATAATATAGGTAAGTACAAGTGGGTTTAAGTATAAATTTAAATAAGTAAGTGTAATGTACAAAGTGGGTTTACTGGTTGAGGTTAATATTACACTATAAAGTAATAGTGCATGAACTGTCAAGTTACGTGTAGCTTATTAACAATATATAATGGGACGGAGGACATTGCCCAGCCGTACTAGAAGTATAAATAAGTAATAAATAAATAAGCATCATGCAGTGTTTTCAGTAAAATGAAAGTAAAAAATGGTTTAATTTTCCAGCGCTGAGATTTCCAGGGAATTCAGGCTTGAGTTACAGCTCAGGTGATGAAACTCTAAACAATATGTATGTCATTTAAAAAGGGAAATTCTTATTGTGGCACTCAGGAAGGACCAGACCTATGGTGGGAAAGGTGAAGTCTTTATTCATCTACTTATTCAACCATAACTAGAGCCCAACCGATTTGTCGGTCAGCCGATATTGGCCTATTGGAGATATATCGGTATTGGCGTATTTGTGGGCCGTCACTATGGCTAGAATACTCTCAGCATAGCACAGCAACACATGTAGTAGAGTTCCATGTGCCCAGTTAAGAAGACGGTGGTGGAATCAAAGCGGTGTGTTCATGGTAAGCTGCTATACATTGCCGGAACGTTAATAGACAATGAACCCATCATTTCCCCTTTTCAATATAACTCTGTTATAACCCTGTCCCTGACAACCATCACGTCAATCATGCTTATCTCAACTGTTTGCAGTGTTAGCGAGGTAGCTAGCCCGCTATAGTTTGTCAGTCAGTAGCAGCTTGAAAGGTAAGCGTCAGAGCATCTCTTCATCATTCTGCAGCTCAGCAGACCACGGTGCGGTGGTGGTTTGAGTCTGTTGAGTGTTGTCTTCACGCTACGTTGTTACCTAGTTGCTGAGATGCAATGCTGGAAACTAAATAAATAACGTCAGAAGCCTGTTTTTCCCCCAGATGCATTGAACGTTTATATGCTATTAATTCTCTTGACTTTGCAGCAGTGAAAAATGAGTTAATGTTTGTGACCATTGCATTAACAGTCAAATATTGCTACAGATGACATGTTTTAACACGTTTCTGATTCGAGTTCAATTCATTGAAAAAATGGTTCAGAATCAGAACAAAGCTGTAGCATGAATCTACTAGCTTAAGTTAGAGAATATGTGGTTTACTACAGAGCAGTGGTAAATTTAGTACTGTACTTTTGTACAATGTAGAGGTATGTAGGTAGGTACATGAGTATTCCCATGGCATTTTGTGCTACTTAAGCAATTGACTGATACTGAACAGTGCTGATGTTAATTTAGCTATTTATTTTATCTCCATAATTTAAATGGTTCAGCAATTGATTGATACTGAACATACAGTAAGTAGTGATGTTTATTTAGCTATTTTATTTATTCTTTATTTTCTCAGAGTTCATTTCTAGAACTGGTCGATGTACATGTTAACATGTTCAACATTAACATGTGAAAGAATATTCAACTTAAATATTCTTTAATAAAGTTATTTGTTTATGAAAACAGGCTTCTGAGTGCCTTTGCATAGGCATATTGGTGCAAAATCAGCGCACAATCCAAAATTCATTCCAGCTCCGAAAATCAATATATTGGCCACTATATCAGTGATTGGTGAAAGGTTTCCCCTATAAAATCGGTATTGGTCTCAAAAATCCTGTATCGTTCGGGCTCTAATCATAACCACACCGGGAGCTGGACAGCCAACGGACAGGTAGATAGTCTGTAGACAGGATGGGTTTGACAGTTCCACCGTAGAGTTGGATGATATAATAATACCATGAGGCATCATCATAAAATTGCCTGCCTTTGAGGCTTTTACATACCCTTTTCTCCATGGTAGCTATTACTTTAATACCTCTGGGTGTATATGGCCATTGTGGGAAATGTTGCACATCAATCTGCAGGACTATTTTATGGCAATATTGGATTTGATATCATTTTTGCATCCGCATCAATGTAACAAAGTACATTTATCTTTAAGGTATTAGCCAGTCCAAACATTCTCCACCTCATACTTATTTTATGTCCTAAGGTGGTCACTGTAAGTGACAATAATAATCTAATTAAATAAAACAAGCATTCCAGTGGGGATGCTATCAGTACCATTACCAGCTATGATGTATACCAATCCATACTAGGCTTGTGCAATTGGCGATTAGATCCTATATGGTCGATTGATCAGATGATGACAATTGGTTTTTCCTATGCATTCATTTGTTTTCCAACTAAGGCGATTTTAACTCTCGACCACAGTTGTCTCTCTGTATCTCTCTCTTTCAAACAAATGAAGACAAACCAAAGTAAGCTTCTTGGTATCGCTGTTTTTGGTAAATGGACTGGAGTTATATAGCGCTTTTCTACCATAGCGGACAAAGCACTTTACAGGTTGCCTCTCATTCACCCAAACACACACCGATGACGGCGAAGCTGCCATGCCAGGCGCTGGCCTGACCCACCGGGAGCAACTCGGGGGATCAGTTGTTTGCACAAAGACACTGACATGGGCTGGTGGAAGCCGGGATCAAACCACGGACTTTCTGATCGGAGGACGATCTGCTCTGCCGCTAAGCCACAGCCGCCCCTTATCCAGCACAGACAGCAAGCCAGACGTTGAAACTGGGTACATGAAATAAACCAAGTGAGGACACAACTGGGAGAGCACTAGCTGCCTGGATAGTGCCTGGTTGCAGTGATATTTCAGGCCGAGTCCTGAGCAGTTTGAATGGTCTGATCGCCGAATTGGCCACCGCAGCATGACGCTGGGCTGTGCTTCTCCAAAAGTTGACACGGTTTCAACTTTTCCACCACAGGTTGCTGATTTTTTCCCTCCCCCTTTAAAGTTGACTTCTAACTTTAAAGTAGGGGAGATTGTTACAAGAATGTGTAGTGCTTCACCTGATAAATTTCCTAGCCATTTTTGAATAAGGGTCAATATATAGCCCCTTTCACACTGGAAAACATTCACTAACACCCAGTAACATCACTAACATCTGGATTTTGTCTTCAGTGGGAAAGGGTGCAATCGGCATTCATTCTCGTGTCAAATTACTCTGCAGTAGTCATGGGTATTTATCGGCATCGGCTCTGATCGCCGGTTATGGAAACATGACATGCGGTGGCAGAGCGGGTCGTCTACCAATGGGAAGGTCGGCAGGTCGATCCCGGCCTCCCCCAGCCATGTGTCAAAGTATCCTTGAGCAAGATACTGTACCCCAAATTGCTACTGAAGCTGTGCCTTCGGTGTGTGAGTGTGTTTGAATGATTTAACAGTTTAATTTGTACTAATGGGCAGTTAGCTCCTGCCATCGGTGTGTGTATGGGTAAATGTGATATGAAGTGTAAAAGCGCTTTGAGTAGTCGGACAACTAGAAAGGTGCTATACAAGTACAGTCCATTTACATATGGTCTCATACTGATTGAAAAACACTATGAAATACCAAAAATAGAAAAGTGTGATTGTTTTTGAACAGCACCAGTAACCTCTATATCCCCTTTAAGTATACTGTGTTTTATGTAGTATTAGCATGATACAGTCTGTCTGTCAGCTGTGACTTAATATCCACGCTGTGATGTCTTTCAGAGGATACACACACCTGCCCAGCACAGTGCTGTTAACACAGCGGCTATACCTTTTTTATACAGTCTATGGGCTACACACAGCAATCACTGTAAGATAGTCACTAGCCTCCATTCTACTGTTTACTAACCCTGTTCTTCACCAAGAGAATACTTGACAAGTCTAACCAATAAATGTACTTTATTTGTAGTACTATTTTTTATTATCTCAAAGCTCTTTTCTAAAAAGGAACACAAAACTAATTAATAACTAACTACCCTTAATTGTTTCATTATTTTTTTAAGCAAAAATGCTAACCTTCTCATGCTCCAGCCTCCAGTCGTTTATCACAGTAAATTTAATGACTTCTAGTTTTGGACTGTTAGACAAAACAACATTTAAAAGATGTCATCTTGGGCTCTGAGAAATTGTGAAAATAAATCAGCAGACTAAATCAAGAAAAAAATAATTGTTAGCTGCAGCCGTAATCATAGCAAATCTTATAAATATTACACAACTGCGCAGGTGTCAAAGCTTAACACACTGTGAGAACGCCATCCTACAACAAAAGTTGTTTGAAGTGTGAATAATGATTGGGCAGTATTAATCACTGAAGAAAGTCTAGGAGAATTCTCTTTACTAATATTATAAAGATTGAGTTATGCCCCCAAGGACTATAAGAACAAAGACAGTACTGCAGATTAGGTAACTGCCATGGACAAGACGGGGAAAGAGGACATCAAGAATCGCCTTCTGATTCCAACTATAATTAGAGAGGAAATTAGCACAGTGATTGATAAATTGCAACTGCAGCTAAATGCCCTCAAAGAAGATATATCTGTGTGTAAAATCAAGTCAAATGAAGTGAAGTTTATTTATATAGCACGTTTATAACAACCGGAGTTGACCAAAGTGTCTAAACTGGAAGCAGTGGATGAGTTACTCCACAAAGAACGGTGAACTGAAAGAAAAGGCCAAGCAGCTCTGCAAAGACATTAAAAAGGGAAATACTCCAAGTTACCTGTCTTCCCTGTAAAGTATAAAGACCTGTTTCAAGACCATCTCCAGGTGGAACCAGAGGTTGACAATGCGCACAGAGTTGGACCACTGATGACAACAGGAAACAGGGCAATGATTATGAGAATGCAAAGGTAAATGGTGAAAGAGGCTATTGTAAGGATTTCAAAAGGAGGGTGTGATGGCGTTTCGTGGAATGAAATTACGAATTTTTCCAGATCTGAGGTCAGCTAAAAACAAAGAAAGGCAGATTTCGTGAAGTACAGTAAGAGAAAGTCTGAGGAGTGCATGTGTGAAACATTCAATTCAATTCAATTTTATTTATATAGCCCAGTATCACAAATCACATTTGCCTCAAAGGGCTTCACAATCTGTAACATACGACACCCTCTGTCCTTAGACCCTCGATTCGATTAAGGAAAAACTACCCAAAAAAAACCCTTTTAACAGGGGAAAAAAATGATAGAAACCTCAGGAAGAGCAACAGAGGAGGGATCCCTCTCCCAGGACGGACAGACATGCAATAGATGTCGTAAGTACAGAATAGATTTATAGCATCAAAACTATAACATATACAGCCATGATGGCAAAATTGTTGTATATATATATATATATATATGATTATGTTAGAAATGTTTAGGTGGTAAAACATAAGGGAACATGGGAGGATTCATGGGAGGATTCATCCAGCTACAGGGCTGATAAGCTTTAGGGAAGAGACCAAAAAAAATTAAGAATCATCTAACGACAGACTTATTTTATAAGAGGGGATCGGACCAGTCCTGCAAGTCAACAGGTAAAGGGCTTCAACTGACGGCACAGAACAGAATAAATTGATTGAACTTGTACCTGTCAACAGGTAATTGAAATGGACTACACGAATAAGGAAATTAACTCAATGAAAGAACTATATGAAGTTAAGAAATGTGCACTTTTGGTTCTTGTAATTAAAGTAGCCTGCATTGTTAGCTAAGCTGTAGAAATCAGGCTAATGTTGGTGCTACACTGAGCTAACACCAATAACATGTAATCTAATAAACTGGAGGTGATTACCAAAATGATAAAATAACACTATATACAAAAATAAATTATAAATACTATAACAATATGTACAACGCGAACTGTGAAAAGTGAAGTAACTAACTTAAAGATGAAAAAGCATAGTAAGGTGATCACTAAGGTTGAAGGTGAAGGTAACAGAGTTGACAGGAAGTAAACAGGCATCACGGGCAGTTCGTAAAACAGATATACGTCACACCAGATTGTACCAGCACAGAATAGTGGATTTCCTAAGTGTGAAGCGGAGGCAACTTTAGAATAGTGAACCTGTGTGGGTTAATAAGTGTCAAACTACTAGTGAATTAGTTATGAGCAAGACCTCACTTCAGAATGGGGAACATATTCTGAGTTAGAAAGACTTAATTTAGACTTATTTGGACACTATTAACACTTGCAGTTTTGTTTTGTTACATAAGAATAGATGATATTTATATAAGTGTTATTAAGGGAGAATGACTGGCCAATACCGAGCAAAGCCTATTAAAATCATAATTCATGTACAGCAACTTCCTTACTAACAATAAGACGTAGGCTGTTGAGGGAAAACTATTAGTTAATGGCCTAGTAGTGCTTTATAATGACAAATGCTACTAATATACATGCTCATAAGCAACTAGTTAGTGGTGAATATGTGTACCCTAATATGAAGTGTTACCAAAAACTATTAGTAGCCTGTAGTAAGCATCAGGGTTGGATAATTTTGATGTGAAATTATCAGTATCTGAATTGACTGCCTATTTGTCATAATCATTTCAGTTTGAAAACATGTGTCTATTGGATTGGAAAATAGCTAAGATTTTTCCAATATCCAAAAACAGCAAAGCTCACTATCCATTTTGAGTACAATTAGGAAAAGTATAGCATATAAACAACTTTAAACACATTTCTTTCAAACTATATCATCATGCATACAAAGAGAGGCATTCCACAACTACAGCATTAACTCACATGACCGATGACTGGATGATAGAAATTGAAAAGAAAAAGATGGTTGGCGTTGTATTGTTAGATTTTAGAGCAGCATTTGATATAACTGATCACAAGCTGTTACTGAATAAGTTGGCTTTGAACTATCTGCAGCTGAATGGATCAAAAATTATCTTACTAACAGAAAATATATAGTATATAGTTATTCTCAGGTAAGTTTAGTAAAGTGCAGTGTGCCAAAAGAGAGTTGTTAGGTTGTTTAGGACCCCTTTTGTTCGATATTTTTACTAACGATTTTAATAAAAAGTTATAATAATTACAGGTAGAGCAGAACAACGCAGCATGCATGGCACTTCTGTGCCCATATAGAATAAAGGTTGCCACAATGAATAGCTGTTTGTCTTGTTTAAGTGTAAAGAACAAGGTGCGTTACTCCTTACTTTGTTTTATGAAATATAAAAAATCTCCAGAGATACTTCACAGAAACCTGTTGTTCTTCTCGGACAGACATAATTATTTTACAAGGCGGTCATCTGAAGGTCATTTTGTATTGCCCCCATGTAGAACTGGTTAATTACAGAGAAGAGTAATTTATTGAGCAATGGTGACATGGAATTCCACATCAGGATTTCTGACCACAGAAAGAAGTAAAATACACTATAATAAAATAAGATGGTATTTATTATCCAAGAAATGGAGTTGCATGGTTCTGTTTTTCTCCTAAAGATGCAATATTGATGTATAGAGCTATCTAACCTTTGTGTAATTAGAGGAGGCGTGTTGCCTATTGATTACTTTTGATCTCTAAGAGGTGATAGAATTATGTAAGTACATTTGTACTTATACAGCACCTTTCAAAACACAGTGCTTTACAACAGGATTAAATGTTAAACGGAAAAAAAACAAAAAAAAAACACAAAACAGAATACAGTAAATGACTCAAGCAAAAAAAAAAAAAACACCAGAAAAAAGGGGGGGGCTTCAGCCGCGACGGAAAACACCCAAGGGAGTTTGCTGACCCAACTCCCAGGGGGAGACTGTGTCACAGCTTGGGAACCAGGACAGTGAACACAAAGTCCCCTTGTGTTTTCAGTCTTGAGCAAGGTACAACTAGCCTGCCTGCAGAGGACATAAGGGGCCTGGGGTATAAGGCATTAACAGTTTGCTAATATACTCTGGAATAAGATTAGTCAAAAGCTTATAAATGAGGAGGAGGATCTTGAACTGACTCCTAAATTTAATTGGAAGTAGTGACATCAGAACCAGGGTGATGTGAGAACAATATGAGGTCTTGGTAAGTAATCTAGAGTTTTGGACTAACTGTAACTGGGCAACTGCATCTTACGTTTACATTTAGTCATGTACCAGACGCTTTTATCCAAAGCGACTTACATATGAGGAAGACAATGGAAGCAATTATAACATCACAAGGTAACAAAGCATAAGTGCTTTAAAAAGTAGTCTGTTAAAGCCCAGCACAGCATACAAAGCTAACGATAGGATGGTTTTTTTTTGTTTGTTTTATTATGAAAAGAGAAAGGAAGAAGAAGTTAGTGATTGTCAGTTATGTGTTGAAGGAAGAGGTGCATTTTCAGGTTCTTTTTAAAGGTGGCTACAGAATCTGCTGATCTTGTAGGAGGAGGCAGATCATTCCACCAATGTGGAACGGATCCAGAGAAGGTGCGCGAGAGTTACTTTTTTCCTTTTTGGCATGGTACAACCAGACGTTGTTCGTCTGCAGAGGTTTTCTATGTCTAGCCAATGAACCAATGTGTTTGAGCATGTTAGAAGAGACCTGATCCGGGGCGAAAACCAGAACTTCAGTCTTACTGTGATTTAGTTGAAGAAATTAGACATCCAGTCGCTAATCTCAGCCAGACTCTACTGCAGAGTAGTTAAATTTGAGAGATCTTCAGGCCTAACGAATAAGTAGAGTTGTGTATCATCAGCGTAGCGCTGTTAAAACACACAACCGAATTGATGGCTGGCTGATTGATGTAGAGCTGTCTTTTGTAATAGACAAGTTTGAATTATTGTGTTATTTTGTCTTGGTGTTTGTTGTGTGTTGTTTTTTTTTCATTGAAGTATTGTAAATACATTATATGGACCCCAGGTAGAGTAACTACTATTGTTGTTACAGTAGCTAATGGGATCTAAATAAACAAACACACACAACAAAACTGAGATACTGCAAAAGAACTGCTTATTAAGACCATTCCTTGTAAGTCTGATTTTTACCAAACAACTCCATTTGGAATCCGAGCCAAAGGGCAGCAGTATACTAGCTGCCATATGGTTATGGGATTTCTACTGTAACCGCCTCTGTTTGTGGAGCAGAGTGTGTAAGGATTTGGCTGCGCTGAAAGAGGCTCAATTAGAAAAGAAAATAAGGTCAGAGCAGAACTCTGAGCACTGCTCTGCTATGAATCAAGGAGTGGCCCCTGAGATTCTCAATAACCCTGTTTGAGCTTTGATTAAAGCTAATGGTTATGAAATTACGACAAGCTCATGTTTCTCTGGAATAGCATCAAATCTTTGTCTGCCTACGTGTAGGTGTGCTCATACAACACCCACACACCAAATGAGGTATATTTTCCAAACCAGCCAGTCCTGCCACTCAGATGTCTAAATCGAAGAACCTGCTTAACCTAACAGCAAACCTTAAACAGGCACCGCAACAGGTTCCTCCACACAAACAAAGGCTTTATCTAGATGTCTTCCAGTGATAAACAGTCGTTTTGATGATATGCTCTGAATAAACATAAGAGGCACAGACTTCAGATACAGCACAATATCAGATATGGTCCCCAGGTTTCAGTTACACAGCATTTCTTAACAACACAGTAATCAAGAGTAACGTGACACAATGCGTCAATGGACGGAAATTGGCTAATTTCTATTATAATGGCTTTATCGTTTTTAGCCCCAATTGCACTTTGTTTATTCTTGTTTTATTAGTCATTTTGTTAAATAAACTGAATGCTTCATGAGTTAACCTACTAATGGGCTGCACTAAATGACTATGGAAAAATGTAGACCCTATTCACTGACACTCACTGAAAGTGGAGTTAACATGACACCCAGGGGTCTTTGAAGCAGTACCAGGGGCTACCAGCAAAACAAGAAAATGTCTGCCTCCTTAAAAACTACATAGGTTTTACTTTCCACACTTACCCCTTTTCCACCAGAATGAACCGGGTGATAGTTCACAGCCAGTGCTAGTGCCAGTTCGGAGTTGGTTCGAATGACAAGCCTTCTAAGAACCGGTTTATGTTTCCACTGGCTACAGAGCCAGCACAGAGCCAGGTCTTACGTGAATGTATACGTCACATCTTTCGCTAGCGGGGCAGCGCCAAACACAAACGCCATCAACAATCGCGGAAGTTGCGTTGCTTTTTATGTTCGCCGTAGTTTGTACAGACGGAGATTACGAGCGAGAGTAACGGTATGTAAATAACATTTATTTTTAACAATAACATGTCAACTTTAGCCTCAGCATGTTGCTACCCTCCTAGCATCAACTCTGCAGATAAACGATCACATTGCAGTTAAATAAAAATGTATTAAGCATTGGTGTAATAAGCATAAGTGAAAACTGTTTGTCTTGTTGGTCACGGTAACACCGCCCCCAGCCGCTGCAGTAAGCTGTTCTTACTTCTAGACCAGCAACGATTTGGTGCTACTTAAGCACCACTTTTCCTGGCCCGGAGCTGGTGCTTTGGTGGTGGAAAAACAAAGAACCGATTTGAAACTAGGCTCTGGCTCTGAACCAGCGCCAGCTCTGCCTTGGTGGAAAAGGGGTAACTGATGTGATTTTCATCCTATAACCTGAAGTGAAACTGAATGTCTGATGTGTTTTACCTTAAAGTCGAAGCTGCAGAAGCTGACTGCGTCGCTGTCATCCTTTTCTCTGCACTTCCGCTTCTGTGGAGAAATGAACAGGCAGAATGTTAGCTGGACTATTCAACATGCATCACTGGAACATGTTGATGAATCATTAAACAAACATCCTTATAATGCAGTGTGAAGAGTCCTGTCGAACATGGACACTTACAAGTAGCATGAGTCTGGAATACACACTCAATACAAAGTTTTTTCAGATTTTACTTTCTCCCCGCCCTCACTATAGTAGCAATATAGATTTTGCATGCTCTGCCAAACTTGAACTAGCGTAAATACATAATTATCTCAAAATGGGATCCTCTGGGCAAACACTCAAATTCTTGGAGTTTCATGCATTTCTTTGGAGAGCCCTTACAGAAGAAAAGACTAAAAGAACCTTGCATATGGAAACATGTTGCATATAATTTCTTTGCTTTGTGCTGTAGTACACATCCTTGTCTGGGCACCAATATGAGACTAACATGTAGAGCAATTTACAGCCACCTCATCCCCCGCTCATACTTCAGACCAATTATGCTCATTTCCCCTGTAGCCTATTGTAAAGCTACAATAGACTCTGCTGAAGGTTTTACTAGGAACAGGAAAGGGTTAATTAGGCAGCAGGACACTTTAACACCTGTATGTGGACTGTTAATCAGTCAGTTAGCAGGTGAGAATTAGTAGTCTGGCCTGTTGAGGCTGGAGGTTGTTAAAGCCCTGAGGAGCACTAGAGGCCTCTGGGACCCCCTTGGGGCTCCATTACCATGGTCCATTAACCACGGAGGCCAGACTGCTTCTGGCTGGACTCACAGAACGTCAAGGCCTGATTGACCAGTGAGGTGAGGAGGGCCAAAATGGACAGGGGTGGCTGACCATGAATGACTGAGCCATGTGTTTGTTTTTGTTGATGCGGGGTGGTGGTGTAGGGCATTTCCTCTCTGGCAGGCTAACCTACTTGTTTTCCCACATCCGTAAAAATTTAAGAGCTATCTGCTCAACAAATTTAAACATTACAGGCGTTGTTGTGACTGACTGGTATAGCTTCAGATAGCAAAATATTGTGAAATCAGAAACAGCTTATTTCCAAGATAGTTCATTTGGTGTGTGTGTTTGTATATATATATACAATCATTTATATATATATATATTATATATATATATATATATATATATATATATATATACACAAACACACACACACACATATATATATATATATATATATATAAAAAAAAGAATAAATTCCATATTGCTATTTTCCAAGCTACTTTAGCTATAGTGTGTTTTCACGACACGTCATCAACCCGGAAGTCGGCCATATTGGCGATACTCAACGTAAACAATGCCACTGAACCAAACGGAGCTCGCAAACGTTTGCTGATTATTTCTGCTGAAAATGGTCAATTATTGTCGTGTTTTAGGCTGTACTAATCGGTCGGACCAGGAAAAACATTTGAAATTTTATTTACTGCCAAAAGTAGTAACAAATCAAGGAAAGAGTGCAAAACACTGTGTGAGGAAAGAAGCCGTTTGTGGTTGGCCAAACTGAAACAGGATTTCAAGGGCAAGAATCTTGACAACATTCACGTTTGTTATTCTTATTTCTTGTCAGCTAGGTGAAATATTAGGCTACTATCTTAACTAATGTTGTAGTGTAATATTATACTCTCATTGATATTACGTTGCTGTTTGTTATTTCTTGGCTAAAAATCAGATTCTAATCTCATTTCTTAACCTTCTCCAATAGTACGCTGGTATTAATAATGGTATTTATTATTACTGTATTCTAGGTAAAAGATCTGACCTGTATACAGACTGGGTGCCGTGCGTTAATATGAACGGAAAACAAGGACCACGATTACCTAAAGACTCACTAATGTCACGCTACAAACGTCGTGTAAATCGAACCTAGCAGAAACATAAGGATGCTGCTGCCCATTCTTTGCTTCTTTTTTCATGGTTTAGACATAATAAATTAGTAGAAATTAGTCTTCAGTGGTGTATTAACCGTGCAATCCATGCTGTTGTTTACATCCGAGTATCTCTAATATGGCCACGCATCCGGGTAACTGACCAAACCGTGACGTAGGCGCAAACCCTCTATAATACATCATTGAGCACACCGACAACAGGATGAGGCGGTGCTCAGCTTCCTTGTCGCATAACCAGACTTAATTTTAGTGCTGTACCAGCTAGTTGCTGCCCGCTTCCGGAAGTTTGCCAATCAGAAGAAAGTGGGCTTTTAGGGAGGGGGGCCTTAATGTCACCAATCAGAAGGTCGGCGGTTCGTTCCCGGGCTCCCCCAGCCCACATGTCAAAGTGTCCTTGAGTGAGATGCTGAACCCCAAATTGCTCCCGAGGCTGTGCCTTTGGTGTGTGAGAATGATTAGATTACTATGTACTGATGGGAAGTTAGCATCTGCCATCAGTGTGTGAATGGGGTTAATGTGATATGTAGTGTGAAAGTGCTTTGAGTAGTCGGAAGACTAGAAAGGTACTATACAAGTACAGTCCATTGACCATTTACCAGTGTTCAGACGGACTGCATGAGAAAATGCAGCTATTTCATTTCATTAATTTTTAAAGAGTAACTAAACAGATCAAACTGTCAAAACTGTCAAACTTGGTGCTAATCAAGTTTCAATCAAGATTCTGTTACTGTACTGTCTATTTCCTGCCTCAAATTATTCCAGAAACACATTTTAGTGTACTGTTTAGCTGTAATTTGTGAGCAGTTTGTCATTTTTTTCCTGCTTGAAAATGGACCAGGCACCGCACCGTCGCTCAGCGCTACGTTAACATCACACGTTTCACTGTTTTGCTTGGTTGTAGGCCTATCCAAAGGCGCCCCCTCCCTGCGCTGGCCATGTTGATACTTTTTTTTTTTTTTTTCTCCACAATCTAGAGGCATTTTTGGAATTTCAAGGGTAGAGGAACTTCAGCCGAAACGTTGGTGTTTAGTTACTCTTTTAGAGACTGCGTTGAGGTGGCGAGTCCGATGCAGAGGACAACCGCAAAGTAACATATGGCTGTCCAGAAAAGTTGAACCTGGCTTAACTTTAGCTGTAATGCCATCCAGAATTGCACAGCATTTGCTGAACAAATACCTGCAAATACACATTCCTGGTAAAGTATTTTGTAACATGAATGTACGTGAACGTTTCCCTTTCAATTGTTGAGATGGAGGCTAAAATGATTCCTAGCAATAACTTTTCAGAGTTGTAAAATGCTTCTTCATAGTCACTGTTATAAAACACTGCAGTATTTTGGTGTCGGATAAGTAAGCCTGCACGATTCCTGGAAAAATATGAATCACGATTTTTTAGCTTAGTGTTGATATCACGAATCTTTGCAACGATTTTTTCTCATGAAGCATAATGTTTATTACACACATAAACCATGACAAAACAAACTGGCAGTACCAAAAATATTTGTTTTGGCACATAGAAAATTGCACATCACCACATGCAGTTTTCATCAAAATCCAGTTGATCCGTGATCCATATGGACCCCACTGTCATGTCTTCACGTGAACAGGGCTTGTTAATATGTCAACAATGGCCAGCAGCGGAGCAGAAGAACTTGAAAAGCCTCCCGTATCATTCAAATCGCACGTATGGGAGCATTTCGGCTTCCCCGTAAAATACAATGATGACGGAAGAAGAACGGCAGACAAAACTGTAACGGTATGTAGACACCAAAAGCTCCTGGCTGTAACTTTTCATGTAATAAATGGAAACGCAAATGGAAAAATTTACATTTAGTCATTTCGCAGACGCTTTTATCCAAAGCGACTTACATATGAGAACATTCACAAACCGAAGGTGCAGCTTCAGGAGCATTTGTGGGGTTCAGTATCTTGCTCAAGGATACTT
Organism: Coreoperca whiteheadi; assembly: GCA_011952105.1. Lineage (NCBI taxonomy): Eukaryota > Metazoa > Chordata > Actinopteri > Centrarchiformes > Sinipercidae > Coreoperca > Coreoperca whiteheadi. The sequence continues at coordinate 22,311,623 of CM022484.1, forward strand.
TGACGCGTGGCTGGGGGATTAAACCGCTGACCTTCCGATTGGCAGTCAACCGTTCTGCCACCAAGCCATAGCCGCCCGCCAAAAATTGTATCCTCCCCCTTTTTTTTCTGATCCGATCCTTGACTCGTGATTCGTAATGTGATCCGAACCGTGAGTTTTGTGATCAGTTACACCACTAAAATCCATTTTGTTTATTTCCGAACTACAGCGCTCGCTCGACGAGTGAAACACGTGACTAAAAGGTGCTTTGTCATTGGCTGAGGGTGAAGCCCTGAAATTTGTGAGATCTGTCCTTTCAAAATAAAGGCCACATTTTTATTATTATTAGTATTTATTTTTTTAAATCGAAGTCATTTAAAATTAAAATCGTGAACAGGGTGACTCAAAATCGCGATTTTATAACAATTTATCGTGCAGGCCTACTGATACGCCTTAAAACAAGTGGCGCTATTACACAAACTGGCATCTTTTTAACACAGTGCCATATTCAGTCTGATCTATAGATTAACCTTTAAGTCGACCAACGGAAAATGTATGTTAATGAAGTCTTTTGTTAAGCAAAATTTTTACTTTCCTTGGTTCCAGCATCTCAAATGTGAAAATGAGGTGTGGGGGTCAGGCCAGTTGCAGACAGAAAGAAACTGTTTTTGTGGCATGAGGTTTTGGTCCTGATGGACCGCAGCCTCCTGCGTGAGTGAATAACTTGTGTCCCCGGGACCCACAAGTGGTCATCTGAGTGGCTCGACAATAAAATTTGTGTTTTCTGAAAAATTGTAGTGTTAAACCCATGTTTGATTTTATATGGTTATCTGAAAATTAAACAAATAAAATCCCAGCTGACAGAAAGAGGTCATATTATACAGAGACATTTGTTTTTTCTGGGTAAATAAATGCATAAACGCATCTCTTCCGTCAACACCTAACTGACAATCACTAAGGTCTACTTCCTTTCTATCTCTTCTCTTAAAAAACAAAAACAGACTAGTTTTTGGTGCACTTATGCATTTTGTTACCTTGTGTTGTTATAATTGCTTCCATTGTCTTCCTCATATGTAAGCTGCTTTGGATAAAAACGTCTGCTAAATGACTAAATGTAAATGTTAAAAAGGGAAGCTAAAGGGCAACGAGAATGGTGAGCTTTCAAGTTTCATCAAGAGTCATAACATCATCAAGCACATCATGTTAATGTAGGAAAGTAGCTCAAAAACACGCACACAAAAGTGCAACCATTTACAGCATACTGCCATTAGAAACACAGTGTTACTCCCCATGAAACGAATAGACATGCATTAACAAACAATATATTTATATTAACCTTTTATTCTAATGATTCCTCCGCACAGCTGAACTATTTATTGACCTTTTGAATGTGAAATGTCTATTATGAACCGCAATTTATGAGCGCCCTCGACGGCAGCTACACACAGTACAATTAGCTGATAATTAGCCAGATCAGCCACAGTCAGTAACCAATACAAACATTATTAGACTGTAAACCATTAATCAAACAAATAACTAATAGAGCTGTACTGGTTTCTCTCATTGAAATGGATGAACATTCACTAGACAGCAACACCTTGGATTCAGTGTGTTATCAAAGGTTTAGCTATATAAATTCTGCCTTCTCTAAAATGTTGAGGAATCTTCAAACAGTTAGCAGTTAAAGAAGTCAGTCTTAGTTTGAATATAAATTGCTGTTAATACTGGCAAGGCATTCCCAAAATATTTATCAATGTTTGTGAAAAGCCTGAAGCGACTCAGCAGCTGACAGCCATATTAAATAATTTCATCATCTGATTAAAGCTGGAATGTTGCTTATCAGACAGGCCACTCTCTTGAGGCTGACATTTCTGGCCGCCTGAACTTGTTGCTTGTAGAGACAGAATACTCAGAATCTGACTCTTGCTATTATTAATTAGCTTCACATTCCACCGAATCGCTGGCTGGTTTGATCTGCTCCACCCTGGCATTGGGCTGGAAACCTGAATCACATTCTCGCCACAACAAAAAGCCCCTTGAGGCCGCGTACCTGATGTATTCTGAGAGAATGCACCAAGCACCCAGGGAATTCTCACCTCACCTGCTTCCAAGATTTGCCTGGGGGCTAATTCACCCCCACCTATACATGGTCCTGCTCCAGCCAGGGCTAAAAAAAAAAAAAAAAAAATCCCCCTAACCACTTCAAAGCCCAAAGACCTGGCTAGATTTTATTCAAAGCCTTGGCAAAACTTTCAAGCTTAAAGTGGCAGGGTTAAGATAAGAGGCGCAATGAGAAAAAGAAACTTCCAGGATTCTTTTATCGCTTGCTGCTTGGTAGATTTAAAAATGACAGATAAAATGGGTGGGAGTAAATTGAAAGGGTGAGCTAACGAGGTCCACATGGTTTTGGTGGATGAGCTAAGCGTGCCATGTTTGAGAATCAAAGGCAGCAGGCTGGCACAAGATAAAGAGACATCGGCCTTCTCTCTCTAACCCTGGTTTTATTTCTCCTCCTCTGCCTTCAGATGAGCGATGGATTGTGTTTCAGGCAGCTATAAACCCTGAAATACCTCCACACTCTTCATTCTGCTTGCCATCTAATCTGTTCGCTTTTTTTCTGTTTCTAATCTGCTCTTCTCATTTAAGATGACTGTAAACCACCAGCAGGCCAGTCTATTAGCTACAGCAGCGGTTTTTAGGCCATTATGTTCCTCTAATATGGATGGCTAAGAAATCAGAGCAGGCTGGATTTCATTTATCCAACATTTGGTCCATGGCTACATGAACAGGCCTTGTTCAGCCATGAGGGAGCCACGTGATAACAGTCATCACAGTCCGTCAGTGGGGACTTAGAGAAAGATACACGCTCTGTGCTTGGAGCTGCCAAGGGGAAAGCTGGCCTGGAATGTAGAGCATAGTTTATAGATTTCACTCCACTGATAGTGCCCTGAAACCAAGGTACCAGGAACAAGGCTGGTGATTGCTATGAAGGTTGTGTATAGAGGCCAGATACAGATCTTTAGCAGCCCTTGGTGAAACCAAGATTTTGATGGGTAGTACTCTCCACAGTACAAAGACTTTTAAATTAGTGCTGCACTTGCAACAATACAATCAGAGATCACAATAACTTGAAATGTCACAGACAGTCACACCTTCCGCGAAGAAGTCAGTAAATCTCAACTAGTGCGGCAGGCGCTAATTGGTGCCAACAAGCATTGTAAAATGCCACCTTTCTGCTGGTGCAATGACTCAATTGTTGATTATTTTCCTTACCAATACTCAGACACTATCGGGCTGAATAAAGTTACTGTAAAATGTCAGGGTTGTTATTTTTCTCCTTTTCTTGTTTTATCATGTTTTCCTTTTCTATAGCATTCAGACACTCATACTGATTATCAACACATGCTTGCATTTGCAAAGGCATACCCACAAACTGAGTACTACCCTCACCTGTAATTATCAGATAATGTTTCAGCCAGATTGACAGAAGTAAATTTCATGTAAACATATGCATAATTGAGCCAATATATTAGTCTTGTTTTCCTTGATTTGTGATGGCCCAACATATGCATACGTACATACTGATGCATTAAAGAATTTATTTATAATTAGGATGCCTTGAGCTAATCCTAAGGATCGGTATCGAGGCCAATCCGGGCATATTTTAATAGATCAATATTGGCTAGAATACAGCAGCTCAAAATCTGATTAGTTCTTTACTGTACTACTCTACTGTGTTTTATAACCTCAGTCTCTTCGTGTTGCAGCGGGCTGTGTGTGAATGTGAAAAATGATTTGATCGCACCAGTGATCAACGCTTGTGCTGATACTGGGTTTGGCAAAATACCCAGATTTGCTAATCTCCAACGTAACAAAGCTGTTATTTCTCCTCTCTTACTAGCAAAGAGCAATGTATAAAACATTCAGCTACAAATTGTTTATGGAAGTAAAAGAAGCATCTTTCTAAACACCACTATACATTGGCGGTTCGACTAACAAATTTATGAAAGCGATACATCTTTTCTCTAGAGGGTCACGTCGCATTTATATCATATGAATAATTTAAGCTTATAAACTTTATAGTTTTGAATCAGGACCTTTATTATTTAGATCAAGTAGCTCGTGCCAAATAAGGTGGGCAGAATTTATAAGGCCACAGTGGTTACACCAATGTGTCGGATACGTATTTAATAAACAGTTAGGTAAATATAGGTGTTGTATCAGACTTGTATTGGCAGATACCCAATATTAAAAAGGGATCGGGGCAAAAAAACCCTTGGTTGGGAAATACACAACATTACCTTTTTCTAATTGAGGCCCACCCACTTCAAATCAGTGAGAAGAGCCATTTGAAAAACACAAGTACAAAAATTTGGCAGAATATATAGGACCCCATGACTCATAATATGAAGTTGATTGACAAAATAGGTTTACAGGGCTTTTAAGTGTACACTGTCTTGTTGTGCATGTATTATTTTGTTATGTTAAGAAATGCATCAAGATGTTTGAATCTTGCCTACCTCGCATGCTGTCTTTTTTTGAGTTAAGTGCTTTTATTGTGGGCAATAATTAAGTTATACTGCTATGACACTGTCTCCCCCCACTTTTGCACCGCACAAGATTTGTTTTCTTAGGAGTTATAAAAGTCATATTTTTTGACCAAAGGAGATAAACTGAGCCATGGGTACAACAAAAGAAAAAGAGGCTCTGTTAACACAAATATTGCCCAGGGATTGGCATTATGAAAAATGTGTTCCTAATTTTCTTTAATAAAAATTATAGGAGTATCTCAATAAATTATAATGTCGTGAAAAAGTTCATTTATTTCAGCAATTCAACTCAAACTTGTGAAAATCGTGTATTGAATAAATCCAACACACACAGACTGAACTAGTTTAAGTCTTTGGTTCTTGTAATTGCGATGAATTTGGCTCACATTTAACAAAAACCCACCAAATCTCAATAAATTGGAAAATGGTGACATGCCAACCAGCTAATCAACTCAAAACACCTGCAAAGTTTTCCCTAGCCTTCAAAATGGGCTCTCAGTTTGGTTCACTAGGCTACACAATCATGGGGAAGACTGCTGATCTGATAGTTGTCCAGAAGACAATCATTGACACCCTCCACAAGGAGGGTAAGCCAAAAACATTCATTGCCAAAGAAGCTGGCTGTTCAGAGTGCTGTATCCAAGCATGTTAACAGAAAGTTGAGTGGAAGTAAAAAGTGTGGAAGAAAAAGATGCACAACCAACCAAGACAACCGCAGCCTTATGAGGATTGTCAAGCAAAATCGATTCAAGAATGTGAGTGAACTTCACAAGGAACGAGGCTGGGGTCAAGGCATCAAGAGCCACCACACTCAGACGTGTCATGAAATTTGGCTACAGTTGTCATATTCCTCTTGTTAAGCCACTCCTGAACCACAGACAACGTCAGAGGCGTCTTACCTGGACTAAAGAGAAGAAGAACTGGACTGTTGCCCAGTGGTCCAAAGTCCTCTTTTCAGATGAGAGCAAGGTTTGTATTTCATTTGGAAACCAAGGTCCTAGAGTCTGGAGGAAGGGTGGAGAAGCTCGTAGCCCAAAGTTGCTTTAAGTCCAGTGTTAAGTTTCCACAGTCTGTGATGATTTGGGGTGCAATGTCATCTGCTGGTGTTGGTCCATTGTGTTTTCTGAAAACCAAAGTCACTGCACCCGTTTACTAAGACAATTGGAGCACTTCATGGTTCCGCCTGCTGACCGTTTTTTTTACGCTGACACAGGCTTTTTCATTTTCCAGCAGGATTTGGCACCTGCCCACACTGCCAAAAGCACCAGAAGTTGGTTAAATGACCATGTTGTTGGTGTGCTTGACTGGCCAGCAAACTCACCGGACCGGATGCCCAGAGAGAAGCTATGGGGTATTGTCAAGAGGAAAATAAGAAACAAGAGACCAAAAAACGCAGATGAGCTGAAGGCCACTGTCAAAGAAACCTGGGCTTCCATACCATCTCAGCAGTGCCACCTCCATGCCACGCCAAATTGAGGTAGTAATTAATTCAAAAAGGAGCCCCTACCAAGTAATGAGTATATGTACAGTAAATGAACATACTTTCTAGAAAACCAACAATTCACTAAAAATGTTTTTTTTAATTGGTCTTATAAAGTATTCTAATTAGTTGAGATAGTGAATTGGTGGGTTTTTGTTAAATGTGAGCCATAATCATCACAATTAAAAGAACCAAAGACTTAAACTACTCCAGTCTGTGTGCAATTAATTTATTTAATACACGAGTTTCCCAATTTGATTTGAATTACTGAAAATAATTAACTTTTCCACAACATTCTAATTTATTGAGATGCACCTGTCACTTAAAGTTTTTTTTGTGTGTGTGTTTAGGATAATGCTTAATATGCTCAAAGTGTAAACAAGTAAAATGAATTACAGATATTTGTCCTCCAGTCTGGATGGATTATCTGGGTTACAGTGGCTGTTGGCCCACTGTGGGCCAACAAGGGTCTTTCATCGTTGTAAAGCCACATATAAAGCCAAAACACATTGTTATGGCGGGAAGCGGTGCTCAAATGTACTCCCAGTTTGCATGACAGGACAGAAGTCAGCCAAAAGCCAGCTTGGAGAAATGTGCAGACGGTAAACGTGAATAAAAAAATACATACATCATGTAAGTATTTCATATTGTATATAAAGTGAATAAAGCAATGCAACCGCAGGGGGGCACAAGCCAGTGTCTTCATGTGCCAGTCCCAAGTCTGGATAAATGCAGAGGGTTGTGTCAGGAAGGGCATCCGACGTAAAACACATGCCAAACTAAAAATGCGAATCACGACAATGACTTCCATACCGGATCGGTCGGGGCCCGGGTTAATAACGACCGCCACCGGTGCTGTTGACCTACAGGGTACCGGTGGAAATTGGACTACTGTTGGTCGAAGACGAAGAAGGAGAGGAGGAAGGTGTGTTCGTAGACAGAGAGAGAAGAGGAAAGCTAAGAATGTAGGACTGACAGTAGGGACTTTGAATGTTGGAACTATGACAGGGAAGGCAAGAGAGTTGATTGACATGATGCAGAGAAGGAAGGTGGACATACTGTGTGTCCAGGAGACCAGGTGGAAAGGTAGCAAGGCTAGAAGCTTAGGAGCAGGGTTCAAGTTGTTCTACCATGGGTCGGATAGGAAGAGAAACGGAGTAGGAGTTATCCTGAAAGAGGAGTTTGTGAGGAATGTTCTTGAGGTGAAAAGAGTGTCAGACAGGTTGATGAGCCTGAAGCTGGAAATTGAAGGGGTGATGTTCAATGTTGTGAGTGGTTCTGCCCCACAGGTAGGATGTGAGTTAGAAGAGAAGGAGAAATTCTGGAGTGAGTTAGATGAAGTGATGCAGAGCATCCCCAGAGGTGAGAGAGTGGTGATTGGTGCAGATTTCAACGGGCATGTAGGTGAAGGGAACAGAGGTGATGAGAATGTGATGGGCAGGTTTGGTCTTCAGGACAGGAACGCAGAAGGACAGATGGTGGTAGACTTTGCAAAGACGATGGAAATGGCTGTAGTGAACACTTTCTTCCAGAAGAGGCAGGAACATAGGGTGACATATAAGAGCGGAGGGAGAAGCACTCAGGTGGACTACATCTTGTGTAGACGTTGTAATCTGAAAGAGACCAGTGACTGTAAAGTAGTGGTAGGGGAGAGTGTAGCCAGACAACACAGGATGCTAGTGTGTAAAATGACTCTGGTGGTGAGGAAGATGAAGAGGACAAAGGCAGAGCAGAGGACGAAGTGGTGGAAGTTAAAAAAGGAAGAATGTTGTTTAGTTTTCAGGGAGGAGCTGAGACAGACTCTGGGTGGTCAGGAAGTGCTCCCAGATGACTGGACCACTACAGCTAATGTGATAAGGGAGACAGGTAGGAGGGTACTCGGTGTGTCATCTGGAAAGAGGAAAGTGGACAAGGAGACTTGGTGGTGGAACCAGGAATTTCAGGAGTGTATACAGAGAAAGAGGGTAGCAAAGAAGAAGTGGGACACTGAGAGGACTGAAGAGAGTAGACAGGAGTACAGGGAGATGCAGCGTAAGGTGAAGCTAGAGGTGGCAAAGGCCAAACAAAGCGCATATGAGGACTTGTATGCTAGGTTGGACACTAAAGAGGGAGAGGTGGATTTGTACAGGTTGGCCAGACAAAGAGATAGAGATGGGAAGGATGTGCAGCAGGTTAGGGTGATTAAAGATAAGGATGGAAATGTATTGACAGGTGCCAGGAGTGTGATGGGAAGATGGAAGGAGTACTTTGAAGAGTTGATGAATGAGGAAAATGAAAGGGAACGAAGAGTAGAAGAGGTGACTGGTGTGGAGCAGGAAGTAGCAAAGATTAGCAAGAGTGAAGTGAGGAGGACGTTGAAGAGGATGAAGAGTGGAAAGGCAGTTGGTCCTGATGACATACCTGTGGGGGTATGGAAGTGTCTAGGAGAGGTGGCAGTAGAGTTTCTGACTAGTTTGTTTAACAAGATCTTGGAGAGTGAGAAGATGCCCGAGAAATGGAGGAGAAGTGTACTGGTGCCAATTTTCAAGAACAAGGGAGATGTGCAGAGCTGTGGCAACTACAGAGGAATAAAGCTGATGAGCCATACAATGAAGTTGTGGGAAAGAGTAGTGGAAGCTAGGCTAAGGGCAGAGGTGAGCATTTGTGAGCAGCAATATGGTTTCATGCCTAGAAAGAGCACAACAGATGCAATGTTTGCTTTGAGGATGCTGATGGAGAAGTACAGAGAAGGTCATAAGGAGTTGCATTGTGTCTTTGTAGATTTAGAGAAAGCGTATGACAGGGTGCCGAGAGAGGAGCTGTGGTATTGCATGAGGAAGTCTGGAGTGGCAGAGAAGTATGTTAGAATGGTGCAGGACATGTATGAGAGCTGTAAGACTGTGGTGAGGTGTGCTGTAGGTGTGACAGAGGAGTTCAAGGTGGAGGTGGGTCTGCATCAAGGATCGGCTCTGAGCCCCTTCTTGTTTGCTCTGGTGATGGACAGGCTGACGGATGAGGTTAGACAGGAATCTCCATGGACTATGATGTTTGCGGATGACATTGTGATTTGTAGTGAGAGCAGGGAGCAGGTGGAGGAGAATCTAGAGAGATGGAGGTCTGCTCTGGAAAACAGAGGAATGAAGCTTAGCCGCAGTAAGACAGAATACATGTGTGTCAATGCGAGGGACCCAGGTGGAACGGTGAGGTTACAGGCAGCAGAGGTGAAGAAGGTGCAGGACTTTAAGTACTTAGGGTCAACGGTTCAGAGCAATGGAGACTGTGGGAAAAGAGGTGAAGAGGCGAGTGCAAGCAGGTTGGAACGGGTGGAGAAAAGTGTCAGGTGTGTTGTGTGATAAAAGAGTATCAGCAAGAATGAAAGGAAAGGTGTTCAAGACGGTGGTGAGACCAGCGATGTTGTACAGCTTAGAGACAGTGGCACTGAAGAAAAGACAAGAGGCAGAGCTGGAGGTGGTAGAGCTTAAGATGTTGAGGTTCTCTTTGGGAGTGACGAGGATGGACAGGATCAGGAACGAGTACATCAGAGGGACAGCTCATGTTAGATGTTTCGGAGATAAAGCCGGAGAGGCCAGATTGAGGTGGTTTGGACACGTTCAGAGGAGAGACTGTGAATATATTGGTAGAAGGATGCTGAGGTTGGAGCTGCCAGGCAGGAGGTCTGGAGGAAGACCAAAGAGGAGATTTATGGATGTAGTGAGAGAGGACATGAAGTTAATTGGTGTGAGTGAAGAGGATGCAGAGGACAGGGTTAGATGGAGTAGCATGATTCGCTGTGGCGACCCCTGAAAGGGAACAGCCGAAAGGAAAAGAAGAAGAAGAAGATATAAAGTGAATAAAGCAGGTATGTTATATTTTTTCTGATGGCACTTATGATGGCTATGGACCACCTTGCACATTTCTTTTTCTCTTTCAGGTAGTGCTGACAGTCGTCACTTATTTTGATTAGTAACAAACTCGCCAAACTGTGTGTTTGTGTCTTAATAGGATCTGCAAACTGGAAAATGAGGCCTGTACTCACCAGACTGAAATCCCATTGTGTTCCTGGGGTGAGGAAGGTAAAGGAGCTTTCTCTTCGCAGTGACCTGAACAACAACAATACCAGAGGGAAGGGTCACAATTACAACAGAACTACAAATGCATCCTCCGCTAAAAACATGTAGTGGGCTTGCTCAACGTGGCATACCACTGAGTGTGCTACTTTGCCCTGAATGCCATTATAAAAAAGGTAATCCGTCATGACTCAGAACCTATCGTGAGAATATTTAACACGCACCAGATTGATTAAAACCCCTCTGACCTAAAGTCCCAGCCAAAGAGTGAGTAAAGCTGATGACTGAGTGAGTTCAAATAATTCATAAGAAAGGAACTGGGACTCAGGGTACAGGGGTTTCCTGAGAAAACATTCACCCCCCATGACCTACCACAGCCTCAGCATGGTGTAGCTGCAACACTGCATCCAGTCAGAGAGGGAAGGAGTAGATGACCCCCAGGCCACTTCCTCAGAACCTCATCAACCATGGAGCTGTACATAGACCTAAGAACCCTCTGGGATTTGAAGGCGGAGTCCTTTATCCCACTCCTTCCTCCCTAAGATTTGGACATTGCCCAAATGTCTTCTCTTTTTTTTGAGGGGGGGGGGGGCTTTGCCCGTTTTTCAGCCTCCACAGTGGGATTGCCTGTACTGAAGACGCCAGCAAACGAGCCATGCATACTGTAAATCCTTTTCATGTCAAACAACTTATCGTGAACCTGTGTGATTGTTTAAGTATTACAAGGTTAGGCTGGGTAAGGCCACATAGAGGACAATTACACAACACATCACACTCAGTGAATGGATGGTTACACAGCAAAAAGAAAAACATCAAAGCAGTCCTTCAGATCTGTATTGTACACAATAAATTGGATTTTTATTGAAGCACTATTTCAAATTGGTGAAATACTTTCGATGAGAACTCTGTCTCTTGACTGCCGTACAAGGCTAAGTAACTGTTCAACTTATGAAACTAAGTAATTGGATTACAAAAGCTATGTACTGGCTTGACAGACTTCAGAAAGAAGGCACTGTATCCTGTTATATAGCATTTATCAGTATGTTTTTTGTTGATAAAAACAAATCCTCAACCTTTTTAAAAATGGACACCATTGGTGGGCTGAATTTGTGGTACAAGTTTTAAAAAAATAGAGAAAAACCTAGATTTCTAATGAATGCAGATACCACAAATGAACTCATATGAAAATGCAAACAAAGGATGAAATGTTAAGACATTGTGGAGTATGTTTAAAGGAACTATCACACAACCATAGTGCATCACACTCAGCAGAGATGACAGCCCGATGAATCAAAACCTCCTACAGTGCTCAGCTTTCATAAGGCAAGCTGGGACTTACACAAGATCACAAATGCTGTCAGAACAGTTGATAATATTGAAGATGCATGTCTTCGAGCCTTAGATGGTGGGACCTAAAAAGGCATCCGCATCTGGAGAATTCTGAGCTACTGAGAAACGCTCTGCGTGTGTCCAGCAAGTGCTGCTCGTAAGGCTGAGTCATTCCAGTCACACTGTTGCTCTACTACTGTCACTCCAGGTGGCATTTGTCCAGTGACACGCCAACTGTCCATCAACAGTCAGCACTGCAGGCAGCTGCAGGACTCACTGTACCCTCTGTCTCTGCTCTGACACCTCACAACCGTGGGCTGGGGCTTGTGCTAAAACGATTCACGTTAATTCATTTATTAGTTGATAAACATATTTTTTAAGCACAAATGAAAAACATTCACTGGTTTCAGCTTCTCAATTGTTCTCTGTTTTAAATCATTGTAAACTGAATATCCTTTGGTCTTGGGCTATTGGTCAGATAAAACAAGATATTTGAAAAACACATTGGGTTCCCGGAAATTGCAATAGGCATCTTTTTCTTTTTTGACATTTATTAGAGATTAACCTAAACCGAGAAAATAATGGTCAGATTTATGGACAATGAAAATAATCGTTTGTTTCAGACTTAGTATAGGCTACACAGTCATTTACAATATTTACATTTACAATACTATAATGTAGTATTTGTACATCAGCAACAAAATTTCTTGTGTAGACAAGCTAAGGTGTTGATCCCACACCAAAATATATGATATGACTGGCAGAACTAAACGCAACCTAGTTGTCCAGTAGCTATTGGGAAAAACCCCATGCTGCATGGGAAGTGAGGTGTTTTATGGTTCAGTGTTTTGTGTTGCACAAATAAAACAGAACTGGGTAGCTGGCATTAACTGTCAATATCCACTATGGATGTAAAGAGAGAACAAATTGTGTCTACCAGCCAGTCTCAGTGGTTAACAAGTGATCTATGGGAAGTTTATTGCAAAAACACAGAAATAATGCTCATATATGGCCGCAAATCGGAAGTGTTTAACACAACTGTAGCCTATAAGGATAAGCGATATCACAGACATGTTTAGACAAAGAGAAGAGACAATAAAATGAAAACCAAAAAGTAGAGGGGGAAAAATGGGAAATTAGGATGTGGAGATCAGTAGGTTGAACCAAGCACCAACACGTACAAATCATCTAATTTAGGTTTAGAGTTGGGACCACCCATGTTGGAAATGCATGCACTGATGCTACTGCAAAGTGTTTTGGATAAACAGCATGTGTTGTGGAATAACACTAGCTAAAGAGAAGGAAAATGAGAAGCTCCCTGGGTGTCCTGGAGGCAAGTCAGGGGTCAGAGGTCACTGCAGGTGTTGCTCAGACTTACCTGTCAAAGTGCTGAATTAACTTGACAGTTTGTCCTGCTGAGATGTCCTCAACCTCTCCCAATCTAAACTTTGTACGTCCCCGCCCTCAACCAGCAAATGCAAAATAGCCTCCTTAAAAGTGCTCAGCTATGTGTCAATGTGGAGGAGACAGTGAAGAATAGGTTCAACAACAACCAGAAAAACATGTTTCAGTCAATCTTTGTTTGACACATTTCTGCTAAAAAAAAAGTACTGAATGTTGTGTGACGGGTGGGGGGTAGAATATAACCAATGGCTTTTGTGCCTTAGATCAGACATAACTGGGAGCACAGGCCGGTGAGCTGTTTGCGTTGTGTCTCCAGATTAATCTCTACTTGCTTTGTTGTGAAATAAAGACTTGTTTGAACTTTGAAGGTCTCTGGTGAATCTCTTCTCATCATCCAACTCGGAGAGAGGAGAGGCTGCGGCCACGTTAAAAGAAGCTAACAGCCAGAGAGGAGGAGACGGTTTCCCAGAGCCAGCACACAAGCTCCAAACAGCGATACTCACAACTCTCCTGCTACTATAGCAAACATCCCAACAACAGTATATCTTGGCAAACTAGAAAGTAAGCTGAATGTTCGTGGGCAAGTCATTTAACGTTACCTGACACACAAATCATGGCTGGAATAGTGTTGTGTGGCCCAGTTCAAGAAGGTGTTCAAAAACCCGCGTTTTTTTCAGTGATTCCGTCTCACAACGTCAGTGAATTTACCATTACATATTCATCTGAACAGTTTGATGTTGTCCATGGCATCATTGTAATTCTTGACCATCAAAACATGGGGGTAGACATCACCTTTTCTGTGTTATCATGTTTGGTTCAGGAGATATGATGCAAAATACATCTTTCGGTAATGGCGGAAAGTAAAATGGCTGCCATGAGGGGTTTTTGCAATGGCTCCATTTCTGAAAATGTTCAGGGCCCCAAACTGTACAAGTGTACGATGCTTTTATGCAGAAGTGAACATCATTTTCACATACCACTGGGACTATGATGTGAATCATCCACTCAGCTTATTTCAGTTGAAGTTAAGATATGAAATACTACAGTTGCATTAACAGAGAGTCATTAAATCTAAAAGTACCACGCAGCTATAAAAGCGTCATTAAAACATGAAGACAATGACACAGGATGCTGATTATTTAACAGAGAAGCAGGGCTGGGTGCTGGCTGACAGGAAGGGAGAGGATTCTGTTGAATGAGCAGAGCTTCCAAAGGTTGAGAGCGTCACTGTGATTCATGGAATGTCACAGAAAAATGCCTAGCGGAGCCATGCTGGGGCACAAGCACTGTTACGTCATCAGGCTTTCAACCAAGGTATTAGCCAATTCCTCACACTAGTGTAGAAAGACCTGCTGGGAATCTCACAGGAGATGAGCCTGCAGCAAATAAACATAACTGCTCTTCCTTTATATATAATCTAATCCTGTAGGGCAGCTGTGGGTCAGGAGGTAGATCGGGTTGTCCACTGATCACAGCTGGAACTCTTAGAAACCCCTCCTTAAACAGCTACTACTGAGGACCATTGCTGAAGACACACACTGGACACAGAGCAGTTGCAGAATGCCTCCTGCTGTATTTTGAGTTTCCATGTGCATTACAGGTGTTCAAACCAGATGAATATGAACATGTACTGCAGACTATAATATGAACATCAAAATAAGACTATTTATCATTGTAATTTAAACTTTATGTCGTACTACTTTTTCTTTTTTTCATTGACGTTTGTTATTTTGGTATGCAGGGATATATATTTTGAAATGCATTGCTCATTTGATTTATATAATGGAAATTTTTAAGAGGACCCCAGAAAGACTAGCGGCCAATAAATGGGCAGCTAATGGGGATCATAATAAAACAATAAAACTGAAAGCAGCAGAGCGATGAAAAAAAAAAAACAGGGGCTGGGAAGTAACAACCAATTAAAATTAAATTTAATTTTTTTTTATATCCCAATATTTCTCTCTGCGTATTTACCACCCATTAGCTTGACCTCACTGTACAGTTGAGTCCTAAAATAACCTGTGCGACTCAGAGGATTGTCCTAATGCCATTACGTTACTACTGAACCCGGCA